>JBBPNO010000718.1:0-16177 GCA_038090915.1 Boletus eberwhitei
TATATAATCGAAAAGCATCATGAATAAATTATCAAGAAGGCTATAGTATTTTTTAGTGGTCAGTAGTGGTGTTGAGTATGGTTTGTATTTGGATAAGCAAAATAAGCCACCATAAGTCAGATTTAGACAGGTGTAAATTTACTGATGAGATTGAAGTGGTCGTGCCGCAATTTCTCAAAGAAAATACAAGAATGAAATTTGCATACCAAGACAAATCAATAGAAAAATTGTGTGGAAGGCAGTCTGAGACTCTTTGGACAGGATTCGTCTTCTTAAATATAGATGCCACTCCTTCAGGCTGTGAAGATCCATCCCTTTGAGGCTTGCACCGGCTTGTTCACGATTCCAGCAGGATATTACCTTGCTGGTAGGCAAGGTCTTATGCATTCTGACCTTTCGTGTGATTTCCAAATACACATCAATAGTGTTAAATAAATGTAAGTTTTGTCGCCTCACGTTTGAGCAACACAGATACCGCTCATTGGAGTTTGCTGCTTTTCCTTAACTCTTCGGGGTCTGCCTCATTGCTTGAATGCTCGCGCAGAAAACTCGGAATTTTCTTGCTTGAAATTATTTGGCTAGTGAGCTGAGTTCTGCTTTTGCTTGGTTTGGTTTATTTGTGATGTCACTCTGAAATGTCAGGTTGCAGAAAGGAGCTTGGAGGTCGTTTTCATGGATAACAGACGGCCTGATTGTCTCTTTTTCTTGACACCATCTGTGTATGTCGAAAGCTGTGCCGTGCATGTTGATGAGGATGAATTAACGATACAGACAATTCGTCCATTCTATGATCCTGCAGAACAACAGCTTTACTCGTCTGGAAGCTTCTTTACTGTGTGTGGTTCCCTGTGTTTGGAGACGTTCGCTGCACTTCGCAATCACAAAAAAGTGGAGGTGACTGTGATCCATGATGGAGACAATGAAGTAATCGGCATAAACAATCGAAAGTTCTTTGTTGCTGTCGTTTGTCTGGTAGAATCTTTGGTCCCTATGGACTTGCTGGATGAAGATGTTCTGGTATTGTCATCGATTGTTGTTGTGTGAGTAGTGCGTTGTTATGTTTAAAAATTTTTTGATCAATCTTTCGATAGGTGGTCACTTCAGCAGGGAATGTTACTTCAGTTATATGACTGTTTTTCAATAGAGAATGTTTAATGGTCTGACCAGTACGTATACTACATGTTTCACTATAATGACTCAGTTCACATCTTCAACAGGACATTTAACTTGAGCAGAATCTCGAAGTGATACAGTTTTGTGCGGTGGACCATAAAATCCAGCATAATAGTCTTTTTTTGTTTTGTTTGCTAATTTCCTGAGTCGTTCATCCTCTTTCTTCAAGTCCTCGGAAGGGGGGGTTGTGAAGAGGTAATCTTCAAAGTCTCGCAACAACCTGATCTTTTCTCGCTCAGTTCCATGTGACAATGCAACATATGCATTGAAGGGTGTCAGCTTGAAATTCGCTGTCCTTCCAACATCCACTATGACATGCTGCAATGTTTGGCCTTGTGCTTTGAAATCAGTGAATGCATATGCTGGTGTGATTGCTAGCTGGCGTCGTGTGATATGCGCAGGTGGATCTGAATCAATTCGAAATTTCCGTGTGATGGGGGATAGCGGGATTTCGTTCTCTTTTAACAATGGTAATGGTTTTAGTTGATTGAATTTGAGAGAAAGCAGTATAAACTGAGGGGGAAACTGGAGTGTGAGGGTATGAAGACCTTTGTCTGTTGTTGTTGGGACATTACTTGGTTCACGTTTGTCCAGAACAATGTCTGTTATCATGGCTCATGATCCATTAGCGAGATTGGCTGAAGTGGCTATATTCTCTGTAATCATAACCTTCATCCCGATACAGACAGGAATCTTCATGCTAAGTTGTCGATTCTCCTCAGGTGTCAGAGATGCAGCAAGTAATCATTGGTGCATTGTCAAGACATTGTCATTGATGGAGTCCTTGGCTGTTGAGATATATAGTATGTTCCCCGTTGTTTTGCAATGTTGATTGATAGACGCTGCATTCCACCTCGACCGTACACTGTTTCGGGGAGTGATAAGAACAGATTCATTCCAAGGAGGTGACTGAAAATCAGGTATGTTGCAAGACGGATTAGTGAGAACTAATGTTTGGATTTCATGTAGGTCCCCAGTACTGCATTCACCATACTGAGCATGGTCCACAATCGAATTCCAGATAGGATCGGCAATACGTTTTTGTTCGACAAGTTCGATTACGGTATCAAATTGTTCAAAAATTTCTCTCCCTACTTGTGTGAGTGTTGTTGGAGGTCGTGTACTGAATAGTGCTTTTTTTAGCTGTATGATAGGTGGAAATTGGTGGAAATCTCCTGTGAGGAGCATTCCGAGGCCTCCAAACAACACGGTTTCATCAACTACCATTTCCATAGATCTCACAACACCCAGCACCTTATTCAACAATGTAAGGGTGTCTGTGGTGAGTAAACTCATCTCGTCTATTCTGAGCAGCTGTTTCCCAAGCATGTTTCTCTTTCATTTTTCTGCCATGGCGGGAGAGGGGTGTGTTACCCATTTGTCACCTCGTGGTTGTTGTTGACAGGGTATACCTGCCCATGAATGTAGTGTCATGCCACTGATGATATATGCTGCAACACCCATGGTCGCTGTACACACAAAAGTGTTTCCAAGATCTTTAGGTAATGTCTCATAAATTTTGTATGCTGAATGTGAATAATTGTCATTTCTTACCTGATTTGAACAGATCCACTGTAAGGGCTTTGATTGTCTTTGTCTTCCCTGTCCCCCCTGCACCATACATCATGACTAGTGGCTGTTTCTTGTTTTCATCTGGAACGCGATCATGAAGATAGTTATTCAAAATCGTGTAAGCAATTCTCTGCTCTTCATTGAGATCATTTTCTTCATTTTCTTGAGTTGATGCCTGAGCAGAGTCTTGCAATAACTGAACACCATGTGTCGTTGTTGGTAATTCGTTTTCGGTCAAGACTTCACCCATCTCTTCTAATCTATCCTTGTCATATATGCATCCATTTGCCTTTTCTGCTTCAGCAATCCATTGCATCCATTGTTCCTCATTAAGCAAGTCATTGTATGTAGCTTTGTGTGTGAGGTAGGATGTTGTTTTCACAGCTACTGTGCCTTCAAAGATTTTGAACTCGTTTGCTACATTCATCACGATATCCGCATACAACATCTCTCTTCCTGAAAACTTTTCTTTTAGTGCTTCATCAACATCTTCTTCAGAAATATCCTTTGGTGTTTGATTGTTGTTGGTATACATGGTGTCGTCATTTATGTCATAACTTTCAACACGTTCATGCAAAGTATCATCGTCACCAAAAAATGTCACTGATCGTCTTTCTCTTGCTTTGTCGGAACATTCGTAGAAATATTGTATATTGTTGAGAATGTGCTGCATACGTGGGTTTACTTGCTCCAAAAAACAGGCATGTTCTTCTTCAAATGAAGAATCTGGATTTTTGATATCGACAAGTGTTCTCCAAGGTTTCAACAATGCAAGTACTGATGCACAGTATAATGGTTGTTGAGTAGGATCGTCAGCTCAAGGAAACCATGTTCCTGAAAATGTGATCATTGTTTCATGGTTGTCTTTCCTCAGTATGCGATAATGGTTGTTATGATGTGTATCCGGACGATAAGAAAATGTCGGACCACGTGGATATTTGCGCACTGCTTCCATATTGAAGTTCAGAGTGAACTCATCATATGTGTTTTGGAAGAAATCGAGATAACTAAGATCTGACAATTCTTCTTCACGGTCCATATAATCTTGCATTTGATCTCACATATATAGCGCATGATCAGAAACTTGAAGAACAGCTCGTTCTACCTTTCACCAGTGTTAATTACACAACAGTCTGATGTACTTTCAATAGGACATACCTCTTCCGAACATTGTTCTTTCAATTCCCCTTCGCTCGAAAACTCAAGAATACTTCTAGTAGATACATTAGTTTTGTCTTTAATTACAGCTTAGTACATCAATCCTCACCGATGTGTATCCAATGATGGCCATGTTTTCTTCAGAGCATGAATGACTGATCCAAAATACAAGTTCTCAAACCAATGAGAGATATATCGATCCCCCCATCTCATGATATGACTTATTACCTCCGGCGCACTGAATTCCTGTTCATGACTAAGCACATTTGCACAACACTGGATCAAGCACTTACTCAGATCTTGGACTGAATTGATGTCTCCATTGGAAAGATGGGAAGAATTAAATGCATAACTTTTTGCAAGGAGAGCTGATGTATTTGATGAATGCTGTTGATTCTTCGCTACATAGGATGTGATGTAAAACACAAGATCCTTTGTATCTTCACCATTTGTGATGAGCTTGATGTCATGGTTTGCATGTAAACACAACATTATTGTTGGGTTCCAAGTGTTCATTGTGTCTTTTTTGTACTTTTAATTCCTGCATGCCACGTTCATTGAGTAGTTACTCACCAATGGTCCTTTGTGGTCCCCAATTTCCGTGTGAATCTATCCATGCTCTTGGAGCTAACTCGAATGGTGCTCGACGTTTGCAAACAACACGACCCTTTATCACCTTTTGACAAGCAGCACCACATTTGTGCATCTGTACAGCCCTTACCAGTTTCTGCAGTTCTTCATCTCGCCGTGTACCATTATTGTCATTCACAGGGTCAATAGGCCTTGAATATGAAACACTGTGTTCCTGAGGAGTTTTGTTCAACGCCTCCCTTGTCAGTGCTTGATGATGGGCTAAGATATTGACTGAAATATATTCAGCCACACATTGCTGGAAGGCTTCTGTTTCAAGGAGTTCCTTCATTTTTTCCAAAGTTGGTGCTCCTGATAACCATACTATCATATGTAAGTGCAGTGTTCCACGACCTTGTGCTTCCACTGTGCCAACATAAGCCTCGACACCCCCCAAAATCCCTTTTCCCCTCCTCATACTTACATGTTTACCCACATGTTTAATACCTAAAACTTCCTCTAGAAGCATGTGTATCGTGAAATGGAAAAACCATGCTGCTGCATATGGATCATTTGCAATGCGTGTTAACTGGGATGTTGCGTCAGGGCCATTTGAACGATCAAAAGAATCCAGGTCGATTTCTGTTCCTGTCATCACTTGCGCAATTGGATCATGAATGTCTGTAGGATTGATAGTGATCCACAGAGATGGTGGATTCTTCAATATTGTCATTCCCCAAATAAAAGCACAGACACCTACTATAATCAATTTTCCTGACGTGAAAATTACAATGCTACTACTCACCACGACGCAATTCATCTGTCCCAATTACTTTTGTTCGAACAGCAACAACATGGCGTTTCAATGCCACCACTGCTGGATTAGAGATTGGTTTCCTTTCACTCTCCTCTTGACTTGCTTTACTGAGTGCAGCTGCATCTATAGCATGAATGACTTCTTTGTTCCTTCGAAAATCCTGCTTCTTGATTTGGAGACAAGCAGAGGAACATACTTGACGCTTCTGCAAAATTCCAAAAACTTGAAAGACGAATTGAATATCCAACCGAAATCTCTTGTTTGCATAGCATAAGGCCCATTTTGCCTGCTCTGCATATGACAGTTTCCGTGGTCGATCGACTTCAAATCTTCCACATCCATATGGAAATAGACATGGGAATGCACCTAGAAAAAAACTTGGATGATCTACATCCCCTGCACTCCGTTGACCTCCTTCGTCTGTCCGTGGGTATTCATTGACGAAACCTCCTCTTTGCACAACATAACTTTCCTCTCCAGTATCTCCACTCTGTGACAGATTTCTCATTGCATTTGCAAGCACATCATAATTCTTTACTTCCATTCCCGATATATTCAACACTCCATAGCTCTGAAGAGGAACAACTTCCGGACCTGCTGCAACCCCATGGTTTATTCCAGGTTCGTCGTCATCCACTTCTAACTCATTGTCAATGGATTCTATATTTCATATAAAACTTCATATCACTTACAATACATGAAACACCTTACCTGCAATATAGCCATCCTTGTTATTGTCCTCATTATCTCCGACATACCCTCCATGCTCCTTATCAAGATCCCCTGAATCTGATGACTCGTGTACGACCGCCTCAAGTTCACTTGGAACTCCATTCTCCGGTAGCAGAGACAAATTAGACTGCGAAATCTGGATATTCACATAAAATGGATTGTTGTCTTTCAGGAATATAAGGGCATCTCTGATGTGTTGCCGATTAACATGCAAAAAAGGTGGCAGGGATTGATTTTGAAGATGTTGACAACCTATCATCGAAATGCCAATTACAGCTGCAAGGATACGTGGATGATGCAGAAGAAAATCTCCTTCAACCATTGCAGTGATATCGCCCGTATTGAGACGATAGGACGAAACATTGCCTCGAAGTCCACTGTTGAATGAAATTCCTGTGGAAGAACGAAATCCATGCGATCGTGGGTACAACTTGATGATGTGAGCTGAAGGAAGGTAGCGCGAGATCAAAACTTGCTCCGGTAATGAGAGAATCGAGAGTTCTAACAGAACATCTCCAATCCATAAATTGTTTGCGAGCGCAGTAACTGGCAATTTCCCCACAGAAACATCTTCAAAACAACTTTGGCATATATGTCCAAATAACGTATCTTCTTCGACATGAACACCTGCGTTATACAGCAACATGCCCATAGTGAGTTGTTGCCTTGGATGAGGGTGAGATGGTGAAAGAATATCTTTATGCTCCAGGTCACCCAATTTGCACAATGTCGTCTCGGTTTCGAAATACTCGCCAGCACATACCACACAAATTGCATGTGACATTGCACAATTACTTGTCTGCTTGATGAACACTGACTGTGCAGCATTCTGCACATCTTCTCCCACATTCTCCATGAACGTATCGGCTACATTCACCTTGTCAGTTTGCAAGTCCAACCTACACCTTTTCAATCGTGCCCCGTGTTCTTCTGCCAATCTCTCCTTCTTTTCCTCGTAAGCATTCAATACTTCATCTTGCATCCATTGACATTGCTCGATCACTCCAATAATCTGTCGACAATTTTGCTTTTGTGAGTAGGTAAGATGTGTACCCACAGCACGAAGCAGTTCTTTCACTGTTAAAGCTTCCAGAGCTTCCTCGTAACGCATGAGGGAGTATAGTTCTGAGCACCTTCGGATCAGGCCAGCCAAATATGTATCTTGCACCACCTCCTAAATTCTGTCGTTCCACCAAAACTGTCATGGACAATGCCAGCGCACTCAAACAACTTCCCAATTACGCTGCTTCACCTCAGCTATCCTCCTTAGTAAAATGGAGACCTGCCGAAGGTGGTCATGTTCTGGTCCGACAGGACACAGCACAACTTTTCATAGCTGTTGGTGTTGTCCAGGTATATGACTATAAACTGAACTGTGGACTAAACAGCAACTTCATTAAACCTGAGTTTGGATCCCTCGAAAAAGCAAAATTTCAGTTCTATGCAGGATGTCCTGCTGATCCACTCTTTGGTAATGACTTCCCAAAAATGTACACGAACCTCGCAAAACTACAGGAGAAAATTGCTGTCACTAAACAGCACCATGACATGCTCCATGCAGACGCCTCTGCAAATATGATCCGTTTTGCCCGGACAGTGTTTGAAAAAATGGTTTGTTTCATCGATTATCCTCATACTAATAAACTCAGAAATTTTCTTAGGAGTCCGTCGTGTCCAACTCCCCACCCGTCACTTACTATGAAGACCTGACGGATCCTGAACAAGCCCCCTCCATTGAACAGACGGAGAGAATGGATAATGAAACACGCGACTGGCCTGTCGAAGACAAGTACCGCGACGCGCTTCACCTGATCAGCCCTACTTACAAAGCCATTCCTCTCCGTGCCTACAACCAAGACGCCTTCATTGAGCCTTCGGAAGTCAACAATGCTCTCCGAAACTCCATCATCGAAATTCATTTCAGCTTGCACCACACATTCTTATCCAAGCACAACCCTCCCCGCGATTCCTTCCGTGCCAATATCGAACAAATCATCGTCCTTAAACCAGGTAAAACTTACGATGTTGGTTATAATAAAACCGACATCCGCTCTGGCCCTATTTCCGCCTTATCCATCCAGCCAAAACGAGGGGCTTCACCTGGCGCCGCATCATCTTCCAAACCACCTAAACTCCCGAAAACCACTCCGCTCGAAGACACCTCCACGCACACCTCGAAAGGAAAAGGTAGACAATTGGACGATGAGGAGTGAAAAAACTTAGCGCTGCGCCTTCGTATTGCTGCCCGTCTCTCTACTATCTAAAATATACAAATTTCCACCCGTATTGCCTATGTTGTACTACTCTCAGTCGATTCACCTGTTCATATATTAATAGGTTTATTTAAACCTCACCTACATTTTCCTCCCAACCAGCAAGGTTCCCCGTCGGCGCACCGACCCTAGTGTTGTAGCCACTGACAGAAAGCGAACACCTAGAGCAGCCACGCAGGAGGCTGCACAAACCTCTGGTCCGCCAGTGGCGACCAGGAGTGATTCGGTCAGGCTCTGGTATGAGCTCGGCACAAGTAACATGTAACAAGTGACCGTCGGGAACGGCCGTAAAGCCCAATTAGGCTCCTCGATGGGGAAGATCCCTGCAATTGCGTTTACTTCCCACTAGTAGGCTGGTCACCAAACTAACTTCCCTCAGTGATTAGGTACCCTTCACAAACTCGTTCACGAACTTCATGACAAGGCTCGTCTAGCCCGATGTTCACAGGATAGATGCGTTGTGTATCCGTTGATCGCGTCCACTGGAATTTTCTTCATGCGCTGTCCAGGAAATCTTTTCGCGCCTGCCTACAAGGGACCCAGGTATCGATTAGCTACCGGATGTGTGCGTTCGTGCAGTATGAGCGACGAGCCACCCGATCAACTCCCTCCCGATTTGATTTGTTGTACTTCACAGAAAATCGTGATATGCCATGGAGAATCTCAGACGCGCTGTTTCACTCGCGATGATAAGGCTGGCAGTTTTCTTCTAGGAGATGGTAAGCTAGCCGAGCTAGCCGATGGTTTGGGACTGGTCTGGAATGGTCTTGTCCACACACGATTCACAGAGCAGTGACTTGGTCGACAGTGGATGCAGGCAGAGACATGACTGAGACAGTCGCTCATGTAACCTTGTCGCTGTTTGCACATTCCTCTATCGTACTCACAGTAAATGAACCTTGGAGTAGACCCAGTTTCGAAACTATGTTCGAGGGGAGTTTACCTATACCTGAGAGTTGGTCATGAGCTGCTTCAATGCGGAGAAAAGCCGTAGAGCAAGGGGAAATTTACTACGAACCTAACTCGGAACAGCGAAGAAGCGAACATGGATATCCGCGCGTCGGCTCATCGCCCATCAAATGGCAATGAAATTGGGGGTCATAATATACAGACGCATCTCCGCAGCGCTGCCGTCTCCGAACCAGCCAAGTGATGGAGCATCTCATGACCGACGTTCGTCCTCAGAGCAGCTGTAACATTGTTAATTTGAAGACTCCGAGAACACGTTTAACACCAGCTGACCAGGCTAAGATTCTATAGATAACAAACACAGGTCATGTGAATCAGTGCATCCATATCGTACGCGCGACTGAGGGTTGCTGGATTTCTATGATTGGGTTGCATCATGTGGACATTTTCGTATACTGGGAATGTCAAACGAAGCATATCGAAAACATTATCCTTCGTTAGAGCCAGGCCGCGCTAGCCAATCTCTTTCAGGTGATTCCAAATTGAAAATCTATTATGTCCCGACCAATATGCGATCGAGTTTCGGGTAAGAATATTGTGCCATTTGAAAGCGTAATGGTCCGAGGTAGTTTCTCTCAGAGGAGAATACTGTACTTGGATCGCATACCAAGACAAATCAGGACTGAGATCGTGTCAGCAGCCGGAGATTGCTTGGACGATGTTCACCTGTTTGAGCGCTACTACAGTAGCAGGTGGTAAGTAAACATGGTCAACTCCGCTGATGTGGTCCATGATGGTGATAACCCATTCGCGGCATGAACCGGCGATTTTGTGTATCCTGGTTCATGCTGGTTACAATATGACCCACCCGAGCAAGCGGGCTCGGAGCGTCTTCGTCGCGCGTTCGCTCAATGGTATGACCTCCGAGTCATTGCGCTTACCGACCATAACCCAGCATTACCAACGCGCCACCTGGGACGACAGAAAACGAGAGATTTCTGCGTGTTGTTCTGGCACGAGTCACTTCCTAGTATGCAGAGCGCTTGCAGCACCGTGAACGGCGTTAGCCATTGGGGCAGTGGTCCCACGGAGTCCTAATCGGTCGAAAGCAATGCGGAAAATGAAGCTTCCAATCAGATATTCAAGTGTTCGGCTCTCCAAATGAAGTTCCAACGCCTTCCGATCTGGAATGATGTGCTGTAACATGGACCCCCGACCATTTGAGGGTGAGTAAAGGGGAATTGGACGGCGAAGGTGTACTCTGGAGGGAGGTCTCGCGGGATCCGGGCTCTCCTGGTTCGATGGCTATAAAGCCGGCAGCTGACTGCAGTGGTTTACCCCCAACTCGCACCCTACTCCATACCGAATTCAGAGTCCCAATGCCTGAGTCTGACAGCCCTGCCCCCGGTGTCTACAGAATCGTTTCTATTAATCAAGGAGCCCCCGTCGGTGTCAACTTTACACTACCTGGCTTCCAGAATGTCTATCTCAACGCACCTGTCCAACATGTATGACCGCTCCCCATTGTCAACTGGAATGTAACACTCACGTATCCCTTGTAGTGGGTGCTCCGCATAGCTGACGATGGTACATATCGGCTGAGCGCGGGTGAATATCCCTTCACCGGGATATACGGGAACAACGTCATTGCTTCCACCAACCCCGACCAGGATGTGGGATGGAAACTTACCTACAGTGTAAATCAGAACGCTTACACGTGAGCAGCACATGGAAACATTGCTTACTTGTTCGACTCATTCATTCCGTGTTCAGTATCGCACGGGCTGATAACCCCATGTATGGATGGACAGTCCAGAACAACCTTTCAGACAGTCCTAACGTGATGAGTTCTTTCCTATCGATGTGATAGTCTTCTTACCTGTACTATTACAGGTTTCCCTCAAGCCCATCATATCACTGCCTTCCTTCCCACCGCAATTCACACCGGTTCAATTATTTGAGTTCCAGCAGATCGACGATTGAGAAAGCACATGTACGATGTGAAGTCGGTGTCGTAGTATGAGGCCAGGTGTTACGCTGTATGCCAGATGTAGTTGTAACTTGAAGTTTTGAAAGAGTTGTTTTCCACAGGACGGTGACGTAGGAAATATTGAATGGCGTGTTGCACTGCGAACTTGCGAGATCAAGAGCAGCAGTCGTCAGCGAGAGCAGCCCCTCTGATTCGTACGCGGTCGTGCGTACCTTGAGTGCCCAGTTGAACCTTCTGAACACTCGTCCGGAGTAAGCTAACTCTGAGACACCAAGGAGGCTTTGCAGTCCCAATGTTGACGACCCTTCGTAGTACAGCCTCGTCCTGTTGGCAGACTGGGTGGTAAGAATACAACGAAAACAGGGAAAACACGGGACCAAGTCTCAGGACTCCCCTTCTGTTAAATTGTCAAAATACTAGCTGCTCAAGGACTCATTGATCGGATGTAATTTGCAAATTTTACGACGCCGATGAAGGACCGCGTGGTTGTACGCGAGGTGCATTTTTTTTTGCTCTAATAGGTATAGGAGTGCATCTAGACTCTAGGATCGGCTCGCTAGGATTCTTGGAATGCGCTTAAATAAGAGCTGCAGGTGAGTTTATGGCCTGTGACACAGCTGGGAAAGCCTGACACGACGGTTCGAGGTCGAAACATATCGTGGGTCAGCAAGATACGGAAGCAGACCTTGTTTAGAGTGTCAAGTATAGAACGCCACGGAGACTAAAGCGATTGTGGCTCCTGAGTGACTCCAGCGTGATCCTTGTTATGCCGCGTAAAGATAAGAGAACGGAGAACGCTGCCTTGGCATTGAATACATAGATATAAGATGATCTTCTTCATCCGTTGAAAAAGCCCTGGCTGAAACAAGACGTTGGAAGGGGAACACAATGAGTGGGGACAGGATGGTTCCAGTGAGCAAGGTACACCAATGCTAGTGGTTCCGTAACTGCTCATATCCGAGGGGATAAATACTAGAGTTACCTATGTATCATCTTTCGTGCAGATCGGCTTCTTGTCATCAATCAAGGTGTACGACGACGATCAGTTGAACCTATGTATACACCACATTCTGCTTTCCATGAGTTGCGAGAGGAAGGGGGATGAGGTTGCCAGTGGATCCAGGCAGAGACATGACCAACGAGACATTCACTTTTCTAACCATGTGGCTGTTTGTACATTCCTCGGAGCATCGTCCTCACAGTAAACGAACCTTGGAGTAGACCCAGATCCGAAGCTATGTTCGGCCGGAGTTCACCTCTACCTGAGAGCTGACCGTGAACTGCTTCAATGCGGCGAAAAGTTGTAGAATAAGGGGGAATCTACTACGAACCTAACTCGGAACAGCGAGGAAGTGAATAAGTGGATATCCACACATCGTCTGATCGCCCATCAAACGAAAATGAAATTGGGGGCCATAATATACAGACGCATCGCCGCAGCGCTGCCGTCTCCACCAGCCAAGTAGACCGCATATGGAGCAATGAGAGCCACAATGTGGATAATGACGGGAGCATTTCATGGCCGACGTTTGTCCTCGTAGCAGCTGTAACGGCGTCTGTTAGTTCGAACAATCCAAGAACACGTTTAATACCAGTTTACCAGGCCATCTGTAGATAACAAAAAGATGATATGCAAGTCAGCGCATCCATATCGTACGTCCGACTGAAAGTTGCTCACCTATGATTGGGTTGTATCATCTGGACATCTTCGTATACTGGAAACGTCAAATAAAGCATATCGAAAACACTAAGTATCCTTTGTTAGAGCCAGGCCAAGCTCGCCAATCTCTTTCAGGAGATTCTCGTTTGAAAATCCATTATGTCCCGACCAATATGCGAGCGAGCTTCAGACAGGTAAGAATATTGTGCCATTTGGGGGCGTCTCGGAACTGAATGGTCGGTAGTTTCTCTCGAAGGAAAATACGGTACTTGGTTCACGTACAAATTTAAAGACCAGTCCGAACTGGTATCATTATCTCGACGGCGACCTGAGTTTTCGAGCGCCACTCGATCAGGCTACTGATAGTGACTGAAAGGGAGTTCATAGACAGTGGACAAACCTCCAGAGTGGGGACGACTCTGCTAACTCCCTGCTGACTCAGCTCGGCATCCCCCGCGACTTCTCGAGAAGGCTAGACCGGTGACGGTCAGTGCAGGTCAAGCCACAGCAGCCTCACAAACGGTAGACCGGCGTCCATTCCAATGCGTATGATACCCAATTTGCGCATGTACTGACAAATTTTATCCTCAGACCTGTTCATGCTGGTAACATTATCACACCACCCGAGCAAGCGGTCTCCCAGCGTCTTTGTCGTCCGTTTGCTCAACGGTATGACCTCATTGCGCTTACCGACCATAACCCAGCATCACCACCACGCTACCTGGAACGACAGAAAACGAGAAATTTCTCAGTGTCATGATCAAATATGGTTAGCACGAGTCACTTCCTATGGTTGCAGGATCTGAGAACGTGATAAGATAGACATTGGAGCAGTGGTCACACGGGAATCTCGTCGAAAGCAGTACGGAAATTGAAGCTTCCAGCCAGATATTCAAGTGTTCGGCTCTCCACATGAAGTTTCAACCCCTTCCGATCTGGAATGACATGCTGTAACATGGTCCCCCGACCATTTGAGGGTGAGTACACGGGGAAATCACTCTGTAGAGCGGCCTCGTAGGATGGCTTTCCTAGTTCGATGGCTATAAAAGCCCAGCTGACCGCGTGGTTTACCCCCAACTCGCACCCCACTTCATACCGAATCCATAATCCCAATGTCTGACAACCCTTACCCCGGTGCGTACAAAATCTTTTCTCTCGATCAAGGAGCCTCCGCCCCCGTCGGTGTCAACCTTATACTGCCTGGCTTCCAGAATGTCTATCTCAACGCACCTATCCAACGAGTATGACCGTTCCCCATTGCTAACTAGAATGTAACACTCATGCATCCCTTGCAGTGGGTGCTCCGCATAGCTGACGACAATACATATCGGCTGAGCGTGGGCGAATATCCATTCACCGGGATATCTGGGAATAACGTGGTTGCTCCATCGACCCTGGCCTGGATGTGGGATGGAAACTTACCCACAGTTTAAATCAGAACGCTTACACGTGAGCAGCACATGGAAACATTGCTTACTTGCTCGACCCATTCATTCCGTGTTCAGTATCGCACGGGCTGATGAACCCAGCCTTGGATGGACAGTCCGGAGCAACATTTCAGACGGTGCTAACGTGATGAGTTCTCTCCTATCGAAATGGTAGTGTTCTTATCTGTACCATCACAGGTTTCCCTCGAGCCCATCCTTGCAACGCCTAGCTTGCCACCGCAATTCTTACCGGCTCAATTATTTGTGTTTCAGTCGATCGATGAATGAGAAAGCACATGTACTATGTGAAGTCGGTGTCGTAGTACGAGGCTGGGTGTTATAGTGTGTGCCAAATGTAGTTGTAACTTGAAGGTTTGAAAGAGAGGTGTTGAATCATCGTTTCGCAGTCGCACACACCGACTTTGACCAAGGAGATATCGAATGGCGTGTTGCACTGCGAGCTCGCGAGATCAAGGGCAGCAGTCGTCAACGAGTCCCTCAGATTCGAAGCCCTTTCATTACGGTCGTGCGCATCTTGAGAAGCGAACGCCGAGTTGGACGCTGCTAAGTATCTATGAAAACTTACATGCTGTGCTGCAATTCCTGCTCTGTCCAGGAAATCTTCTCGTGCCTGGTGTCGCTGCCTACAAGGGACCCAGGTATCTGTTACTAGCCACCTAATGTACTGTATGCGTTCGTGGAGTAATGAGCGACGAGCCACGCGATCAATGATCTCTCGATTTAATTGTGCTGTACTCAGCTGGGCATCCTCACAGAGAATCGTGATATGCCAAGGAGGATCTCCAACCGGACGGCCACTAGTAAACGCACCCCGCTTGCTCACTGGCAGGACGCCCCGACAGACACGCTCAGGCTGTTTGACTCGCGATGATAGGCTAGCAATGTCAGTGGACATGTTGGGTTCGAATCGCACGCGCCTTGAAGATCATGTCTGAGTAAACCGGAGGAGCCGACCGAAACGGATACGAGTCAACGCAACGTTCTCTCTACGTCTCAACATCTGGACGGAATTTCGTCTGGAGTAGTAAGCTAGCTCTAGGACCGACTCGTTAGGATTCTTCGAACGGTGTTCAAATCTGAGCTGCTGGTCAGTTTGTGGCCTGTGACACAGTTCGCAAGCCAGACATGGCAGTTTGCGGTCGAAACACATCATGGGTCAGCAAGATGCGGAAGCAGAGACATGACCAATGAGAATTTACTTTTGTTGGAGTACCGCGACCGCTCATTAGGGTAAACACGAGCAAGCCAAGCTCGGCCTTGGGCGGTGTGGTTGGTAGATAGCATAGGGGATACTAGAAGATTTTTTTTTTTTTTGGATAAATGATGATGCGGCTGTTCTAGGTCAGAGCGTCGGGGCTCATAACCTCTCACCGAACTTGAAACGCTGCGACGTATGGGCGCTTGGGAGCTAGTTGACGCTCCCGAGTGCCCTTACCTCGCGCCGACTTTTGTAACCATGTCGTTGTTTGTACCTCGGAGCACCGTCCTCACAGTAAACGAACCTTGGAGTAAACCCAGATTTGAAGCTGCGTTCGGCATGAGTTTACCTTATAATACCTGAAGCTGAGCTGTTTCAATGCAGCGAAAAACTGTAGAATAATGGGATATCTACTACAAACCTAACTTGGAAGAGCGAGGAAGCGAATAAGGGGAGACCCACACATCGGCTCATCACCCATCAAATGGAGGTTAGATTGGAGGCCACATACAGACGCATCTCCGCGTTTCATGGCCGACTTGTGTCCTCATAGCAGCTGTGACGTTGTTAATTCGAAGAATCCAAGAACACGTTCAACATCAGCCGACCAGGCCATATGCAGATAACAAAAAGATGTTATGTGAATCAGAGCATGCATATCGTACGTTGCCCCATTC
>JBBPNO010000719.1:0-16175 GCA_038090915.1 Boletus eberwhitei
GTCTCCACTCGCGTAGTGGGGTGTCTGTTCTGTTGGACTGGCGAACGAGATCCATCAGAGCCTCATGTTCTAGCCGCCGACATCGCGGGCACCAAAGAAAGTCGCGTCATCCAATCGTATAGGCGTACCGCTTCCCTAGGGATTTGGAAAAGATATCTCAGATATTCCAAATGGTCTACTAATACGACCGCAATTGAAGACGGGTGGTCTTATTCATCGAGCAACGGAAAGTGGGATGATATTCGACTGCGGTTGCAATAATGAGAACCATTTGGATTTGTCACTTGTTCCCGATCAAATGATGACTCACCTAGGGTTATCGCTCCTTTTGCGGGGCGGTGGGCTTATACGGTCGCCCAAAGGTCTTGCGGGAGGGTTCGGAGGTAACTTGGCCACTGTAGGTAGAGTACTAGTACGATCGTTTGTGATGTTAATTGACGCGGAAGAACGCGGTGCGTCTTCTCGTTCAAAAGGGGTGTCTGAGTTACGATTCACATCTCGATGAGGCCATTTAATGGTGTTTAAACACATGGACGACGAAACCAGACTGTCAGACGGAAAGCGGGGAAGAATTCCGTTGCCCTTGTGGAGTCGGGATGTGCCATCATAATATCGAGTCAAATGCATGCACTTGGCCATTTCCAGACTGGCGTCGAAGATCGAGAAGACAAGGAAGTGGACCTTGAAGGAGAGACGAACAAATGTTTGAGACTATGGGTATTCTCGTTGAAGGTCCTCCGAGTCTAACAGTGTACGCTGGGCAGAGTGGGAAAGGGCTGCTGAGTCATCTTGTCAATGCACCCGCTCGGCACGCGTTTTGCCTTCGGCTGGACAAGGATTCTGCTGCTGCATTAATTTGTTCGTTGACCCACTCCGACTCGGAGCGCAAGTTCTTCCATCTGGGTGTGGAGGTCGTCTGCCTTCCAATGCCCTTCTCACGTAGCTTTCGGGCCAGCACCGCGTGCCGTGCGCGCCAGTTGGCTTCTAGACAACCAACACCAGTGCACACGAGCCCATTACGACTCACAGTGTCACTAAATTCTCTGGTTGCAAACCAACTTGCCAGCCAAAGGTCCTTTACATCTTCAAGACCCTCCTCTGCACGGTTTTCACCGCTCCTGTACTACCCACGCTGGCCGAACAACAAGTCGAACGACCCCGCTGATGTCGCCGAGCCAGAGGAGTCCGAAGCCGCCGAGACGACGGAGAAGACGAGTGACGACCATGTGCGCATGGAAAGCTCGCAGGATGAGGATCCCGCGGGTTCTTCAGCCAGCTCACCTCCCTCCTCCTCGAGTGGGGACAGCAGTGATCCTGCCGATACCCAGCCTCCCCCACCTCAACGGACTCCCACGCCGAGTTCAATAGCAAAACAGTCCGTCCCCGAAATATATCCGCAGGTCCTTGCTCTCCCTATCGCTCGGCGCCCTCTCTTTCCCGGCTTTTACAAGGCAGTTGTCGTTCGCAATCCCGCAGTAGTTGCTGCTATCAAGGAGATGATGAAGCGTGGACAACCCTACCTCGGTGCTTTCCTTCTCAAGGACGAGAATACGGATAGCGATGTCATCACGGATATTAGTTCAGTACACCCCGTCGGCGTTTTCGCTCAGATTACGAGCGTATTTTCCGCGACTACTGGTTCGGGCGAAGAAAAGGAAGAAGGTCTTACGGCTGTCTTGTATCCTCACAGGCGGATAAAGATAACGGAATTGCTCAAGGCTGGAGAAATTCCACCGCTCGCTCAGGTTGCACCGGAAGATGCACAAACTGTTACACCGCCAGAGACGCCGCCTCCATCCCCGTCTCCCGAATCCGCCAAAGCTGACGTCTCGAAGATTCCTGGTAAATTCAAGATAGTATTGTCCCCGCTATACATTATAACATTGATATGTCGACAGGACCGGTACAGACGTCATTCTTGCACAACCATGCCATCTCGATTGTCCAAGTCGAGAACCTCCTCACCCAACCCTACAACAAAGACGACCAGTATATCCGCGCCTTCATGTCAGAAATCGTCTCCGTGTTCAAGGACATCGCCCAACTCAACCCACTCTTCCGCGATCAGATTACCAACTTCTCAATCAATCAAGTCGCTTCGAATGTCTTCGACGAACCCGATAAGCTTGCGGACTTCGCAGCGGCTGTGTCAAGTGGTGAAGTTGGTGAACTCCAGGATGTTTTGGAGAGTCTCACTGTAGAGGACCGTCTGCGCAAAGCGCTCTTGGTACTCAAGAAAGAGCTCATCAACGCTCAGTTGCAGAGTAAGCTCTCTCGGGATGTCGATAGCAAGATTGCCAAGAGACAGCGTGAGTATTACTTGATGGAACAGCTAAAAGGCATCAAGAAGGAACTTGGCATGGAATCGGACGGCAAGGACAAGCTCATCGAAAAGTTCAAGGAGCGAGCTGCTGCGTTGAAAATGCCCGAGGGTGTTCGGAAGGTCTTTGATGAAGAACTCAATAAACTTATGGGCCTGGAACCTGCGGCTTCGGAGGCGAACGTGACCCGCAACTATCTTGAATGGCTTACCCAGGTCGGTTTTCCTTTCCTACATACTATTTATATATTCATGTATCTTTCTAGATCCCTTGGGGTCAGCATTCTTCGGAGAACTACTCCATCACGCATGCCCAGAAGGTCCTCGACGAAGATCATTACGGCCTTAAGGACGTCAAAGATCGTATCCTTGAGTTCCTTGCTGTTGGTAAGCTCCGCGGGACAGTCGAAGGCAAGATCATTTGCCTAGTCGGTCCTCCTGGTGTCGGGAAAACCTCTATCGGCAAATCCATCGCACGTGCATTAAACAGACAATTCTTCCGTTTCTCGGTCGGTGGCTTGACTGACGTCGCTGAGATCAAAGGGCATCGGAGGACATACGTTGGTGCGCTCCCAGGAAAGATCATCCAAGCCTTGAAGAGGGTTGGCACGGAGAATCCCTTAGTGTTAATCGACGAAGTGGACAAGATCGGAAGAGGAATCAATGGGGATCCAGCGAGCGCGCTACTAGAGATGTTGGATCCTGAACAGAACAATGGGTTCTTAGACCATTAGTGCGTGTTGGTTTCTTGTTCCCGTGACGTTGGATGGTGAGTTGACCCGGCACATACAGTATGGATGTTCCCGTCGATCTGTCCCGTGTTCTCTTCGTTTGCACCGGTGAGTAGCCACGACATTTTCTTATGCGAGAATTATGCTTACGGATGCGGTGCCAGCGAATACTCTTGATACTATACCTGCTCCCTTGCTTGATCGAATGGAGGTCCTTGAAGTCAGTGGCTACGTCTCGGAGGAGAAATGTGTCATTGCAGAGAAATTCCTTGGTCCTCAAGCAAAGGAAGCCTCTGGCCTCAAAGACGCAGACGTCCTCCTCGACCCATCCACCGTAGATGTGCTCATCAAGTATTACTGCCGCGAGAGTGGTGTGCGAAATTTGAAGAAGCACATCGACAAGGTACGATTCTAGAGAGGTCTCATAGGGTGATGTCTGATTGTCCCTCGGGAATCGTTCACAGATATACCGGAAAGCAGCGCTCAAGCTGATACTTGACCTTGGCGAGGACGTCTTCCCCGAACCAACACCAAGCCCCAAAGTATCTACTGCGGAATCGCGGACCGTAGAATCCAAAGAGCCGCAACCAAACGAATCGAGCGAGACCCATGCCCAAGCCTCGCTTCATGAATCCTCAGAGCGCAAAACCGTGACGACTCAAGAGCGCCAACCACTCAAAGTCCCTGAACACATCCATGTCAGGATCAATCCGGAAAATCTCAAGGATTATGTCGGCCCCCCTGTCTACCACAAGGATAGGATGTACGTTAATCCTCCGCCACCTGGCGTTAGTACGGGTCTAGGCTATTTGGGCAATGGATCAGGCGCTGTCATGCCCGTCGAAGCCACGGTAAGCATTTGGCCGACATTTGCGCAACAGCTTGAGCTCACGCGCAGCATTAGAGCATGCCAGGCAAAGGTGGTTTGCAGCTGACTGGCAAGCTTGGCGAGGTCATCCGAGAAAGCGCGCAGATCGGTTTGAGCTGGGTTAAAGCACATGCGTACGAACTCGGGATAACCAAGTCGCCGGACGAGCAATTCTTGACTGATCGCGACATCCACGTGCACATGCCTGAGGGTAGCATCGGCAAGGAAGGGCCGAGCGCCGGGACTGCTATCTTGTCTGCTTTTGTCTCGCTCTTTACGAAGACACAGATAAGTCCTGACATTGGTGAGCATTTGCGTGGTTGTTTGACAGGACGTGGTCGTTGTGCGTAGCTGACGTGCACGCCCTTGTGGTAGCAATGACCGGCGAAATCTCCCTCGTGGGTCAAGTTCTCCCTGTTGGTGGGCTGAAGGAGAAGATCCTCGCGGCACACCGAGCTGGGATCAAGACGATCCTCGCACCTGCCGCCAACCGCGCTGATATTGAGGAAAACGTTCCAGAGAGCGTCAAGACCGGGGTCCGCTTCGTGTACGTGGAGGATGTGAGGGAGGTATTGCACGAGGTATTCAAAAGCGAGACTGTCGCCGAGCGGTGGAAAGACACGCTGTCGATATGAAGGCTCAGAGCGGCCCGAGGCTGAGGATCCGATGTGGTGCATGGGGATGGCTTTGCCTTGATCATGCTCATATGTTGGGAATCTCGGTCCGTCGAACATTTTCTGGGCTGACCATGTTTGCTAAGTGTGGCTCGGCATGGTGGGCACTCGAGGTGGAGTAGGCATCTCCGGTCCCCCCTTTTTTTTCACGCAAAGATGGTGCATTTCTGGACATCGTCTTTGCATGGCATATCTAGAGATCATGGTCTCCCCGTCTTTCCTTTTTGCTTTGCGTCATATCTATTATCTACATAAACGCTCGACAAACTCATGTATCATAACGACACGCGTGCAATCCCAACTCATGATCAGCCATTGGATTTCTCCGCCGTTTGCTGGGTTAGGATCATTACGGTAACGCATGAAGCCGACACGGCACTATACGGATGGACGATCGGACGATCTCGTGCCACGTCACCATCGTGACATGACGGGAGAGGACAATCTCGACTCTCAGCGAGCATCATACTAATATTACAGCTTGGGCCAACTTCTCAAAAAAAAATCCCTTCTGTTCTGTCTGAAAGTTTGTCCACAGTGTCCTGTAGGCGCTGCACCTTACCTTCCATGGCATCAGTGCTGTCCCGACTCATCCATAACCCGTTTGCCTGCCTTCATCTTTGAAGGCAGAAAAACAGGCTGTGGATTGTGGTGCCCAATAGTGCGTATACCGCATTCGTGACACCAACCAACCCATCTACTTTAGTTTCCACAGCTTCCACCTTAGCCACCACAGCATCCACCTTGGTTTGCAAGCTGGTCATCATGTCATCGAACCATATCCTAGATCTGTTCAATGGGGATATGTAGTTTCTCCAAGTCCATGATTTCTCTCCATCCCACAAGACATATGTACTTGGTTCTGCAGCCTGTCTTTAATTCCAAACATGTCTGATGAACCAGTGCTTGAGAGTCGGAGGACGTTTCGGAAGGAACACCATGGCCCACGTCGTCGTCCGACTCGCCTTGCTTTTGCTGAGTTATGGATATCTTCTGTCCAAGCAGTCGCCCTCGATGACTGTGCTATCACTAGTAGGCAATAACATGCATGGGTGGCTGGTACCGGGAGATTGGCAAAACCGTGACCGTACCCTTTCCTACGGGTCCGGAGTACATGCGAGGTAAGCACCCTCGGGTGTGATATCGAGAGGCTGATATATCGTCGAACGTTATCTCGCTCGATCGCCCGGTCACGCCAACATGCACCCGGACATGATGATGGAGACGAAGGTACGGCGCCACGAGAATGAAGATGCGACCCATGGACCGTCGTCCGAGGTTATGACACAGCCCTACTAGCCAACTCGACGGCAATCGACGTGTTGGCCAGCTGCAGTGATCGATTGATCCCGACTCTGACTCTGACTCTGACTCTGAGGTGTGTCGCCATGAGAGGCCGAGCCTACTTATCTAGACGTCCGATGTGATGAGGTCTTGCACACGAGATGAGATGGGCGGATTATCGATTTTTACAGTAAAACGATATGCGACCAGTCAAATAACGTGATATCGATCGCGCGTGCACCTGCTCGTGAGTCGACCAGCGGTTTGCTACTACGTACAGCGATTCTCTGCTTCGAAACCTTTTTTGATTCGAAGAGTCGAGAAGAACAGATTTTCTACGAGGCAACTCTTGCCAGAGAGTCGCATCCACACGCCTGATTCCCACAACGTTTTCTTTTTTCAACTTTCGCCTCCCGATCCTCTGCCGATCCACACTCTTTCCAGTTCCCGACGACAACTTGGACGAACCCCCTCCTTCTTTGTAAGATCATCGCGGTGCTCGCTGTGTAAAACGGTCCGTCGACGTAATGGCGAGCAATTTCCACTGCAGGCACGGGGTATGTTACAATACTATTACACCGAGGTTGGTTCTTAACGTATACGACCGACGAGAACTGATTCCACCCTTCAAACGACAGCTTCCAGTAACCACATTTGACTCGAGCCCGTGTAGCCGTTCGCCACGAATACCTGTCATGAACGAGTTCAGCTGAGGGCACGACGACGACGCTTCCAACTCGTACCCTTGAACTGTTCTGATTGATGTCCACGTCGAGCGTAAACTGCAACTTGGACGAAACGGATAATCTATCGAAACAAACCATGAGGTGCAACGCGAACGAGTTGGACGCCGGGCTTACTGGTATATCTGTTTCCCGGGGAAAGGAATAGGGTTAAGTGACCATGACTTGTACCCTTCGCCCTTGCTGTTGACCTCATAGTAGGGTGGGAACTGTTCTGTGACAGAAACACCGAGAAATGTCCCGCTCGCAACGTTCTTGATTAGATAGCCGTCCCTAGTATTCGTCAGTTCCCACTGTCGGTCAGGTTAGCCTTGGCCGTGGGCGGCGTGTAAGTTGTAGGTGAGTCACAAACCGTCCAGTTTTCGTCGGGATCTTCTTGCGCGAAGACTCTACCGTCTTCACTCGGAACGAGGTAGACGCCGTCTCTGCCGTGGCTGCGAATCTTGTACTGGCCATCGCTGATGACGTCGTACTTGAGGTCTTCGTATGCAAGGTCGAGGAAAGCTTTTTCAGTTTGGCACGCTTTACCGAAGATATCGATCCAATATGACCACTTCTTCTCGCTGTCAGGGAGCTTGTTGATATGGTCGTTGATAAGTTCTGAAAAAAAAAATCATCAAATGTAGGGTATACTTGTCGTGAGTGCGCACTCTTGTAGCGTTCAAAGGATCCCTCGCTTGCATTCTCTTGAATCCACAGCGTATAATATAGAGTATCTGGAAGATGCAATCTAGCCTCTTCAGCCCGAATAGAAAGGAAAGAGCATACTTCTGATTGTTGCCGGATCGACTAATAGCTTGTGAGCAATGGTATAGTATCCCTGGAGGATATCAGCTCTCTGATTCATGCAGGTAAATATGCAACTTACCATGATGCATGGCAGAAGGACGATGTGCATGCTTTGGAGAGAGCGGCACTTGTCAGTCGACCCAACCTGAGAGCCGAAGTTCTCGATGGGACGCACTCAAACCAATCACCCTCTCGAGCGACACTTTCATAGAGTTCAATAGACTGTTTGAGCTGTTCCGACATCGGCTCGTTCGCAACGACGTCCTGTGGAATCCCCAGCTGCTTTTCGCAGATGCTCCGCATATCTTTCGCATAGTGAAGGCTGTTGGACATCTTCGCCACGAAGTTCTCCAGGTCTTTGAAGGATGCATTGGAATTCGAATGCGCGATGGACTGCATTCTCACTCGCGCGTAAAACTCTAGGTAAGTGGCGTCTTGCTGTGGCTCTGGTTGAGACGAGCAAAGATGAAACGGATATGGATTCGACTTACGATCATGTAGTGTCGAAACCCGTTCAGAGGAGCTGTTCCTCTGGCCATCTGGCGAGGGAAGGGGTGATTTACCAGATCCTCCCAGAACTCCTGATTGCCCTCAATTAGAGTTCGGATGTGATCCTCATGTGGCGCAGGGACGATAGTAAACACGTTTAACCCGAGGATAGCAGCTGGTTCGAGAGTCCCGTGAGTAATGATAGAGGCTGCCCACGGATTGACAGTTGGAGACACACTTGGGATAGCCCCCATCAGTAGCCACATCGGAATGTACCAGCCAAAGATGACTGAATTGGCTATTTCGGAAGAACGATGCATCGACTAGAATGAGATTGGAGGAGATGACGTTGCTATGAGCGTAAGTAGGTATGAAGGCGCACCTTGGTTGTTCGCTTCACGACTGAGGGAAAAACGAAGAGTGGACAAAGACTGAACAGAACCGAGCATTAGAAAGGGGAGCCGAATAAAACAAGGGGGCGTCTAAAACAGCTTGAATACGTTTGGCCAGCAGGTGCTCGCGAGTTTGACTGATAGATGAAACAGTGAATGGACCTATCGATGTGTGATGGTGGAGCGGTACATGCATCGAAGCTGCGGGGGACGATTTACTGTGTGAAACCCCGTGGCTGGAGTATGACGTGACTCACCCGTATCAGGTTCATGGCACTGCGCCTCCTTCGCGATGTTCCGCAGGGGTGTCTAGTTTCCAGTCTTCTGATGGTCCACGAAGACTGTATATGCACAGGATGTACACCGGGTAATGCAGACCCCGACCCCAAACGTTTCCAAGAAGTGCTTGGCACCCCCGGATCTTCCCAGAGACATGGGCGCTAGAGATTGAAGCGCTCAAGCCACATTGTCGTGCATGGCTCCATTCCTGTATTCTTGTAGAGGGTCACAGGGTCCTGTTGCCTCGTTATCCTAGGTTGCCTTGGCCAGGATGTGAGTGGACGAGGACGAGAGCGGAAACGAGTAAAGTACATGCCATCAGCGACCCTTCAGTGTCTAGCGCCAAAGTACGTACCAGGGGCCCAGAATAAGGAACAGGTATGCACCAGTCTGCAGATGCCGTAGTTTCGAAGGCGCCTACAACGTTTAAACAATGAACTTTCCTCCGACGTCTTTGAGGTTTGAAGTCGACCAGAGCGCTATGGTGCATGGGGTTCCCATGCTAGTCTAGTATGTATAGACGTTAACGTCACACGGTGCCAAGATGGATTAACGATGCCAATTGGCGCACAGCTTTAACGTTGTCAACCTTATACGCGGAAGCGTTCTAGGAAGTACTTACCTAGATCCCGTAGCAAGTCTGGCACGCCGAACGATTCGGTCCGACAATGCCCAGTGTCTCTGGAGGGTTGAGGCTTGAAACACATATCGAGGTCATACCGTACGACTTCTGCCAGGAACATTTTCGAGTCGAGTCTACGCAAATAACATTTCGGCACTCACCGGCCTCGCGGTGACGTTGCTGCTGGCAGTCGGTTTAGTCTCGCCGTATCATGAAACATACTGTACATGGACTGTCTAGACCTCGCAACGTGTCACTGGCTTGCATGTATCCAGTCCCACGATTTTCATGGATAGTGAAATATTGACATGGAAGCCGCCGCCGCCGAGATCTGAGGAGTTTGAAATGGACCCGCGTCGGAACTCAGTGGTCCTCCGAGTCCATTTCTTGGATTCGACCAGACTGTTCCCGTCATGTTCCCTGCATTCTCTATGTGGAGTGCAATATACCGATTTACAATAAAGTCGACGCTTGGCTCTGCGGTTGCTCGTATCAAGTCCCTTACACATGACGAGATCGGCCATCCAATCTCCTTGGAGATCTATATCACTGCAAGTTCAGGGGCCTAATATGCATCTGATTCCCCACACGCCCCACATTTGACGACGGTTTCAGAAGGATGAAACGAATGGCACAACGCGGTCTAATCCGTCGGGTTTCACTCGAATTGCCAATAGCTTCACCTTCCCGACTGGAGCTCTAGGTATATATCTATTCAATGTCTTTTGAGCGTTCTGTAACCATCCGACATTGTATTAGCGTCAGGGCTGCACCTGTGACCTGACCACCATTGAATCGCAAAGCATCCATCGATTGGTGAGTACTTGAGTCCTTCTGATGGTGAGCGTGTCGTCCTGGCCATCGCTTCTGCATTATATTCGCCGATCTGCTCTCTGCTCCGCGGACCAAGTTCAGCTCGATATCATATATCGCATCCGCCTCTTGACGTGGACGATTCGCACGGATGCATTTCGACCTCCGCACCACACCACCCCTAGCGCATTTCAAGTTACAGCTCCCACCCGTCTGGCCTGTCCGAGATGCAGGCTGATTTGCACCCATCATCGCCTAGCAACGTGATGGATTTGTATCTCTACCCCACGCCTTTTTTTGAACGTAATTAAATTGGTGCGTTCGTTTCCACCCTGCACTTTTTCATTGAGACACAAAACTCGTGGGTGCCCCCCACCCCCCCAGCTGTCGGCTGCGATACATGGTACGGCAGCAGTGCTCCAATTTTACATGCTGTAGCTGGTCCCTCGCAGACTTACACGAGTTTGTCGATCACTTCGAAGAAGCGCAAGTCGTGGTGATTGACCCCAACGGCAACCAACCCTAGCTCACGGATGAGTTCCAATCCTGATCCACCTTCCTCCTATCATTCCGTGATGCCCTTTGGCAAAAGCTGGCATTGCGGATCGTCGAGCACGTATCTCCTCCATTGAGACTCTGGGTGGCACGCACGGTCGCTGTGCCCCTGTGGTGCACACGTTCGCGAGTGAATTCAACGTGGTTTCTGTGGACCTCGTGGCAGACCAGCGCTTGGCTTGCCCCCGTTTTCGTTTACGGCAGACGTGGAAGGTATGATCATAGATCCCCCTGGTTTGACGCCACGAATGGGGAAAAAACGGCCTCGTGCACCTGGAGTGTCGAGAAGGCGGGACAAGTCACATAAATGACCGGTGGGTATTATAGCGTGAGGAGTGGCGGTTGGTTTCGTGCATAACAGGGTCTTACGGTCTCTGCCGATTCGTGGGTAAGTTGATGGCATCGGTCTCTGATTGGCTCTCTCGTCCGTCCTCTGACAAGTGACACGTGGATTTACTATCGGGATGTCTAGTCGTATCCACATGCCTCAAGTATCAAGGAACGTGCAGGCTTGAATCGTTGTGCTCGGTCGAGGTGACTGGCAAGCTGTGTAGGTTCCGCCTTTCGATCGGCACTTGATTACTTTTCTGAAAGGGGCGAAATGAGGTGACAGGTATTTTACCAGCGCGTTACCCCACACTTTGATTTCCGTGATGAGTTGTCGTACGAAAGCTCAGAGGCGGCGGTGGCTCAGATCCGCAGTCATACCCAATTGCCCACGTCGGAGTCGGCTCACCGTAAATGATCTGTGGCCTGTTATGACTGCTGAGTTGTCGTGTAAAGGGCTCCGCGACCTCGTTACGAGGACTAAATCAGTCGTGTTTCAGTTGCGTCCTGCAGTTTCAAATAACTACTTTGCTGGGGCCATTAACCTCAATAATTGCACTGTCTCACGACGTTCTCCGAGGATTCTCCAGAGTATGTTGCAATTACTACCTAGAAGGTGGCAAGAGCACGTGACACCTTTTTATGTCTATTAGTGCCTAGTAAGCCATCGATCATGACGATCTGCGATAGGACGGGTAGACCAGGAGATCCGTGAATGGCACTGCCAGAGTGCGGATATTACGTGAAAGATAAAATGTCCAGCCAAACGGAGGGTGGGGTGAGGGGGCAGAGAGAATGAAAAGGAAATATGAAGGCGCGGAATGTACCCGGTGACCCAAAAAGATTCACATGTCCCTCTTCCGAAGCGGGCCGACACGAAAAAAAAAAACGAGTAAGTAAATAATTTATTATATAACTGGTTTTGCTAAATGGTTAACGTTGTCGGGCCGAGCTGTTAGCACGGGAGTAATTTGTCAGTGGAACGCCAGCTGCTCGACGCTCACAAGGCCGTCTCGTCACCAACGTCCCCTTCTCTCACCGCAACGCACACGGCCTCCCGCCGTTGCCCGCAACCGTCCCCAACGACGACAAGGCCCTTTCTCTAGGCCAGTGCTCCCGTCGTGCACGGATCACCCGTTCTCCTCGGTTGCATCATCAAGGAACCGTGATCGTTTCAACCTCCGGATTCTGCCCGTGCAATCCTTCTTGGGCTTCCACTTTTTACCTCGTCTTCTCCCGCTCCCAAAGGATTCATTATATATCCCTCTCTCATTACTCCTCTTCGCTCCCTCCCTCCCTTGTGGCGACCCATGTTGCCCACATTTCCCGTCCCCATTCTCTCTGTCACCGCAGAGGCTGTCAGGGATCTCCAGGGTCAGGACGCGCTCCACGGTCTCTGGACAGGTGAGCTCTTGTATTCTAATCCACTCCATCACGCCATCTCTGACCTTTTCCCCTTTATCAGTCTTCACAAAGTGCAAAGAGTCTGTTCAGGATGGCCATCGTCTAGAGAACATCTCTTGGCGGTTGTGGTATCGCGAGCTCATTCAGGCGCAGGTCTCCTACCAGACATCTACCCCGGAATTGGCCACTCCTCATTCGAAAGACGAGCGATTTCGCTCCTCCTACTTCCCCGCCCGCACCAACGAGAAGGTCTCACCCGAACTCCAGGGTAAGCGCCTCTTCCCTAAAACTGCCTAATGCAGCTCAATTCGGGCTATGACTAACTCACTGCTCGTTACCTTTCTTGTAGTCCTTTCATCCGGCCTGCCGTCGCCTTCTGATCAGGCATCGCCATCACCGTTGCCACCAATGCCCACTATGGTTCCCCCGTCAACGCCGGAACGCCCACGAATATCTCCGCACGACCACTCTTCAGGGACCACCGCTCCTCTCAGTCCTACCCGTGGCACATCAACGTCTGGCGTTGGCCGTTTGATTGTCGACATGCTGCCGAACCAAATTTTTATTCCCCAGCCCAAGTCGACCTCTGCCGCCACCACAACGACAGTTTTGTCAACGCCTCCGTCGACGGTTCGGTCTTCTGATCTTAACGTACCAGTCGTCCAGCTGCCGACACCTGCACAGTCAACATTTCCTCGCGTCGTGGTCGTCAATCCAACCCCGCATCCGACCCCGCCAACGACGCCAATATTACATGATGACACACCAGGCGCTCCACAACCGCCATCCACGTTCCTTTTACCACCTTTGCCTCCACCCGCCCTCCGGCCGACAGTTCCCGCCGTGGAAGTGCACCAACAACAATCACAACCGCCACTCTCGCTAATCTCTAGGGAGCCGTCGTCAGCCCCGGCCCGGCAGCCAGACCGTCGCTTCTTTCTTCAACAATCTCCCGATGATGCCTCGCCTGAAAGGGGAGACGTCTCGACTGCCAGTGGAAAGTCGCCGTCTGACTTGTTCGAGGCGAGTAGCGCTACGTCAAGCCAGGTGAAGAGTGTCTTGACTGATGTGGATGTGGATGACGATAACAAGGAAGATCAGGAGGAGGAGGAGGAAGAGGAGGGGGAGGACGATCGACGATCGACTACTGCTGCAGCGGGAGCTGGGGCGAGACATCCTGCACATGGCCGTCAAAATAAGCCGAAAAAGGGAAAGGAAGCTGGGAAGCGCCCCCTAGTGAAGCATCCAGCAAAACACGTTGCGCTATCGATGATCAGGAAGCTATCGGCACAACAGCAGCATCCCCAATTGGAGCGTGCGGAAAAGAAGGGTGCCATGTTTAATATCGGCTCAGGGTCCTCGAATGGGTCCAGGTCAGCCAATGGTTCGACGAGCACCGGCCATGCGAGACCTTCCTCCGTGGTTAATGGACTCACGGCTATTCAGCCGTCAAAGGTGTCTCCTCTACAGGCGCAACCCCCTGTCATACCCAAAGGATTCGCCAATGGTCACATCGCCGCTGGCAATATTACGCTGAATGGCAACATGAATGCTAATGGTAACGTGAAACCGAACGCGACGGGGAACGTGAACGGCAACGGCAATGCCAACGCCCAATCACGGAAGACGATCGTTGTCGCCAGTACGTCATCAGAGGAATACGAGACCACGGATGGGGAAGACTCTGAAGGGTGGGCTTCTGAAGAGATGGACGCAGAGGACCGGGCACGCGAGGCAGAGGAGAGTCGACTCCATGAAGCCGCACTGGAAGCTCAACGTCAACGCGAGCTGTTCGCTAAAGTTCCCAAGCGTTCGTATTCGAATCTCAATCGCACGCAGTCGGGGCTTTTATCACAGCTTATGAACCCGAACCCCGCGATCTTCCCACCGAGCCATCCTTATCGGACAAGTCGGTCATCAGCTGATATTTCGCGTCAGTATCAGCCGCAGCAGCGTGCGCCCGTGCCGCAAAGGAGTAGCAGCGCATATGCTCCTCCGCGATTGTCCACGAGTAAGAGTGCAGCAGCGCTCCCGATGGCGGCGCAGATTACTGCTGTTAGCAGTTCGAGACCGCCGACCTCGTCTGCTACGAAGCGGCAAGAGAAGGAGAAAAATGGATACCGCCCCAAGGGACCACCCAAGGAGCAGGAGATGGAAGACGACAGTGGCGACGACGCGGATGACAAAATTCAAATGTCGCAGAGCGTTGCTCAACAGAAGTTGCAAGCCCTAATGTCACGTCGAAGTTCGGAGCAAGGCACCGCGTCGCATCTTATCCAGCCTGTTGCTATGGAGGTGGGACCGAGTTTGTTGAGCACGACTACCGCACCTATCCCACTCGGTCATCCGTATAATCTTCCCGCAGCTGCGCCGCCCATGACGCCAAGGACTACTCGTCGACGGATGCTCAAGACGGAGTTGTCGGAGAGTATGCGCCGACAATTGCTCTGGGAACGTCAAGTTAGCAGCAACACCAATCCTGCTCTCACCGCGCGGAGAGCGAACCAAGGGATAGGTGGTCTGCGACCACTGACGTCGACCAGCAGTGAAGGTATCAAGGACACGTCGACGGAGGCCCAGGACAAGGACGAACGAAGGCGCCGTGCCATGGCGCGGAACCGAAGTTGGGCCGATGACTACCACTATTCGGGGTGGTAATTTGTTCGTTTCAATTTGCCTCTGGACCATCACATTGGATCTTCTAATTATCTGGTCATCTTGCACTCTTTTTGTTGTTGCGTCACCTCGTTTTCGGTCGTCATCCATCGTGCGGAACATGCTCGTCTCTTGCTTGTTGATCTCATGCCTCATTGTTTTACATTGACGCCTGCTGTTGCTGTTTTCCTTACTCTAGCATACGCATGTTCACTACCTGTGACAGCGCCCCCCTGGGATTCGGGTTGGTGAGTTGGTTTGATCCCTCTCCGTCATACCTTTGGTTGCACATTTCGTATCCGTATTACCGTTTCACACTTATCCGCCTCGCATCCAGTCAACATGTCTTTAGTAGTCCACATATTCCCCACTGTCCATTTACGTTGTAACAATAGTCAACCCTCGGTAGTATATAGTCTTCCTACTTGGTACATGGTTTCATTTTTTTTTTTTTTTCATTCTTCCTTCCATGGAAGGGCTTGCGCTTTCGGTCGGAGCCGGTTGGTTCTTTTTGATTTGAATGCTGTTTTTTTTTTTTTTCAAGTATATGGTACTCTACGTCTTTTGCTGCTATAGGCTTTTCCTTTGTGCCTCTGGATCGTGCGCTGGCAATCGTACGCTACCTGGGGAGGGAGGTGGCTGTTTTTAATGATCTTGTTTTGGTGCGGTCCAATATTGAGCGGATAAGATGGATCAAACCGGGGAAGGACAAGTCCACGAGTGTTTTGAAACGTCGGATGCGACAAGCGAGAGGTAGGTATAAGAAGGCGATGCTTTTCGACTCAAGTGCAGCCTGCCTGGTGGACAGCTTTGAAACGTCACGGGCATTTCAAATAGCAAGGGATCGATTGGTCTCGTAAGAGCACGTGGAACTCAGGGGGGAAAAAAAACGCAAACGGCTGGGAAAGCTGCCTTGTCGGCTCTCGCCATCCCTTTGGACTCTACGAAACACGACGACGTTAAAACTCGGCAAAATAGGGATTCTTTTTCTCGACTGAAACAGTGAGGTTCCGTTGGAACTGCTCCGCTGGAGGACGGTGTTCCAATGGCAGAGTTTGAGCGAGGGAGGATGGCGCGTGGGATTCATGTACCAGTCTCCAATGGAACGCGACACACAGGCGACCGAGATGACCGAACCGTAATACAAGGTGTATGAGAGAAACCGTTTTAAATTTTTTTTTTTGGGGGGGGGCCCATATGCATGAGTTTTGTCATGAATTTTCGGATTGG
>JBBPNO010000720.1:0-16139 GCA_038090915.1 Boletus eberwhitei
GAACGTTCGCCGATGCGTGAGGAGCGTTTAACGAATTTTTGGCGCAAACTTCAAGGTAAGCAATGACATCGCTTGTTTCATTGGCTGCTGTTCGGAGCTCCAACTGGGCGTGGAATGCTATTTGTTGCGTCAGGAAATCTGCATGGTCCTGAGCGTAAACGGCCGCGTGGCGTAACATTGCGGCAGGATCGATGGGTATATTGGGAACAAAGAGGTCAAGGATGACTCTGCTCAACGCGATCCAACATCGCCCGAGATCAGACACTGCGGTCTCTGACGATGAGAGCGCATCCGCATTGTATTGTAACGCAGTAGTCAAATGTCGGGTGGCCATTCGCAGTGGTTCGTGATTTGTTCGTCCCAGTAGATCGAGGAGAGTCTTTGACGCTTCTATGCTGTCTCCTGAGAGACTCGTGCGCATATAATGGAGAGTGGATTCATCAAACGAGGTCTCAAAGCAAGAGGCAACCTTAACAAACGATAAGCCTATATTACGTGTGGGCTGCCATTCTTACTCACTAAAACCACGCTTTGGTTGAACAATGCAGTGAGCTGCTGAAGCCGCGAAGTGTTCGTGAAACACTGCAGCACAGTCAGTCCAATATGACGCTTGACCAACTCCCCGTGCTCCTCGAGCGATGCCAGTGACACTCCGACAATTTGACTGTGAAAATAGTTAGGAGGTAAGCATACGGAACACAGGATCATACCTCTTTTCAAAGGCACTGAGCAGGTGAGTTGGGCGGAAGATGATATGTGACCCACTGACATCCTGAAAAAAGGGTGGGTCCTTGGGGAGTGCAACTCCGATTTTTGCTACATACCACTTTTCCTGATTCTTTAGGCAACAATGCCTCGAGCCATTGAGTCTCTACCGTAGCGATAACAGTGGGGAAAACTGAAATCACGTTATGAAGAATACGCCCAGCAAGAAGTTCGCGACGCACTGTGGCAGTCCACATTATGATTCCATATTACATGTTGGTATGATGCAAATCGCCGCAGATCTTCGTTCGGGTCCTCAAGAGCCTTCCCAATAAGCCGCTGGAGCATTTGTATAATCACCTGCACGTTGCCATATTACCTGTCTATTCCACGCATGCCTGTTACGCAGCGAACTTACATCTTTATTTTCCGTATGAAGATTGCAAAGAACCTGCAACTCGACCAGAAGGGAACCAGGATTGCAAGTCTCGTAACGATCTATATTTTTCCTGGGGACCTTGGAAACCCACTATGGTAGAGAATTAGGACATCGCAGAGAACAATGTGAATGCCTTCTTACATCTTTGACTTGGCTGGATATATGGACTAGTCGTTCAATCTTGTCTGGCTCTAAGTGCATCGGCAAAGTCGCAACAGCAAGGATTTCCAACTGTTCTCGACGTGACACTAGATAGATAAGTCAAGGTATAGGTGGTCGCTCAAAACACGCTAGCATACCTGGTTCTGAAACTTCTGTGAGCGAACAACCCAATAACCTGATGTCTACCGAAGAAATCTCCGCGGGTCTAACTACACGTAGTTGCGACCATATATCCACCAATCCAAGACCGGATAACGGAGAGATCGCGTTCTCGAGAATAGCTGACATCTGAGCAAGACGTTGATATGCGGGAGAATGATTGTCAAGTGTTTTTGAGATCAATTTCGATAGAACTTGGACGTAGGAGTGGTCAAAGTCCTTCTGAACGAGGACCTGACGAAGTTTTCTCGTAAGGCTGAGAAGGTTTGCAGATGTACTATAATCCTGCGACTAACGTTGTAAGATGGCTCAGACATTGGGACGAAATGCTCACGGATTGAGAGCCAGACGAGCCGGAGAACAACTGCTCGAGTAACTCCTGGGCAACTGCTCGTACCTCCACCAGTACCGATTGTAATGCCTCCGTCAGATTCGACGAGCAGTTAGCTAGAGCTCTCCCGGACCAAATGCTTGACTGGTCCCACCTAACGTCGTCACTCTTATCAAGGAGGAGGGCAGCAAAAAGATGCAAAATTTCAAGTTTCAGCGCATGGTGCGAGCAGTACTCCGTCCGTTCTGTACAGCATGGACACGGTGGATAAACCATGAAATCATCCATTGGCTATATAATTAAGCAAATTGAGTACATCGGTGTGGAGCAGCGGATGCAAGTTCCGCCTGCCATGTGAACACTGACCGAAACATTATCGAGTGGGCACGGAACGATCTGCGATACTCTCTTCACCGTTGAAGCAAGTGTTTTAGAGGCCTTGCTGAAAGCAGGGTCTGCGAGCACAGAGCATAGGAGTCCGTTGGGTGACGAAACTGCAAGGTAACGCTTGAAGATCCAGTGTAGAGACGGAGGGGATGATCTGACAGTGAAATAAACGAGCGCGCGCGACATTTGATGATCAGAAATGTCCAAGATTGGCGCATGAATGACCAGGGATGACAAAATTGAGTCGTGGTCAATACCAACAGATGGCAAAGGCTGAGATGAGTCATGCGAACACACCGAGAGGATACCTCGGCGTGCCTGTTCGTAGGATCCATAACAAGTTGTCGACGAGCCAGCGGGGAGGCGAGAGTGCGCGAGCACGCGGGACCGGTCCTCTCCAGTGAAGCAAGTCAACAGAGAAACCTCCACACTGCGATTGCGCATCGCTCTGGAGAGTTCGCCATATTGAGGGTCCACGGTCATGAGCAAACGGAAGTTCGGATGGGGTGTCAGTATCTGTACCTCGCCATTGACGAAGCCCCGTTCAGTTAGGACCAAGTTGCCGTTCGGTTCACAGAGGGAGTTGAGTCGATCGAGGACAGAAGGATTACACATATTCGCGCCATCGAGAACGAGCCAGTGACCGTTCTTCATCGCTCGTATTAATGGACCATCGATCCACTCGAAACGACCCTTCGTAGACCTAATTTGAGCCAAGTCACGGATTCTATGATCCAAATCCCGCCGGGCTGCATCAAGAGAGGAGTCATCAACGGCTATCATTGACAACTCCGCCAAAAGTCCAGAAACAGCTTGTAAAACCGATGCGGATGTTCTCTGACCAGATAACAAATCGCGCTGTACGACCGCTTGGCATTGGTGTCTTGAAGTGATCCCACAAGTAGAACGCGCGAACGTTTCGCTCAGCTGGACTGCCTCCTCTGCGAGCGCTATGATTCGTGCTAAAAGGTCGACTTGTTCGAAGCTACCCAAGATATCTGTTGTGTCAGTTGCCTTGGAAATGTGGACTTCATCAAGATAGTTGCCTGAAAGATTAGCAATGGTTCTTATTAAATTCGTTTTACCACTGTTGCGGGAGCCAGTCACGACAACTAGCCAGGATCTCGAGAGACATGCGCCAATGGCTTCAATTGCTGTAAGATGTGTCTGCAGGACGTCAGAAGTTCTGTGAGGCAAAGTCACGTTGTGCCTTCTCGTGGTATAGTAACCAAATTGTAGATGCGAACTCGAGATGACCGGGTAAGGGTTAGGAATGCTCGGTGAGTCTGAGGTCGAGAAAACCTCATCGAATATGGCTTGGGCGTATGCGTGATCTTGCAAATTCCTGAACCTGCTCAAGTAGACGATACGGATAAAGTGTCTGGGATAGTTAGTTATGCTGAATGTCTGTAAAAGTTCGCCCCATCGAATGATATCCCGGAGATTAAACTCCCAAGGACTCCCCTCCCGACCAAAGGCCCGTTTGTAGACAACTTCATGATTCAAGCGAGTGTTGAACGTAATCATAGCACGGAGGACACGGTCGTCACACCCCTTGTACTGCTCCCGACATACAACTAGCATATCATCGGGAGTAAGCTCCTCGACGTAAACCTTCGTGAAGCGATCAAGGAAAGATTTTGGGAGGCCTTTCCTGCCACCGCCTTGGTGCAACGGATTTTGAGCGGCAAACACTCGAAACGAAGGGTGTCGGGTAAAGCTGCGTCCCAGCTCAGGTATGTAAACCGTGCCTCGATGATCCAGTACCGCATTCAGGCCTTCCAAGACCGCCTGAGGCGCGAGGTTCATCTCGTCGAGAAGAACCCAATGGCCCTGTTGCAATGCTTGTAGGAATTCTGCATCTTTCCAGGCAAACTCTCCCGGGGCACCATTTTCAACAGGTAAGTCAGAGCCGAATAAGTCTATCAGATCGGTCTGGTCTGAAAGATTGATACGACACAGGTGGTAACCGGCATTCTTCGCCAAGGCAGTGATGAGGGACGTTTTCCCAACCCCTGGGCTCCCCTCTAGGAGGATTGGCTTGCGGACTTGGCAGGCCCTGACCACTCGCAGAGCATTCTCGTAAGCAGTCGGCGCTTGAAGATTGAAGGTATGCATCATGATATTTGCTGGTCCCTTGGGAAGTGCGAAAGGGCCAAATTGAACGAATGTAGACGGATCGTAGGGGTGAGAGGACGTGTCCCGCATATCAAACGGGACAAGTTGGTATAACTTGCGAACGGCCTCATCCTTGATTTGTTGCATGGTCTGTAGCGAATATGTCGCTGTTTGTGGCAAGGAACCCAATCCATCCAGAAAGGTCATGTGGGCTCCATGGTGCTGGGCTCCGAATGAAATCTCGAACCCATAAAAAAGCTCGTCAACTTACGAATATCTCGCCTGCTGGCATCGCATTTGCTCTATCAAGAGTAAACACAGCATTCGAGAACGCGACCCAGGCCTGGAAAGGAGTGATAAGGAATGTGGTGAGTTGTCTTCCAAGATTACTCACCAGCATGTCCCTCAACGTGCAAACAGAGCGGTCGCCAACTCTCTCACACATCCATTCGGCAAACCGCAAAAGTGGCAGAGTGAAGACTCTCAACGCGTCGTAGGCCCAGGAACTCTCGACAATCATCCCAAGGTCAGATGGGTCGTCAACTGGGGGCACCCAAATCTCTGTGAAACGGTTCCGAAGCGCAGGGGATAGTTCTTTCTTCCCGTAATCCCCTCCCGGATTCATCGTCGCGAGAAGCTTGAAGGAATCGGCTGCGGGCACAGCAGGATATTCTCCGTCTGTACCCCCTCGCTCAGCAAGTACAATGGTCCGATCTGGCTCCAGCACACTATTAAGCCTCTCAAGCACTGAGTCGTCAGCCAGCGATATCTCATCAAGCAGGAAGATATCGCCGCCCCACATGGCTCGGATAAGAGGACCATCATGCCATTCAAACAGGGCCTCAGACACGAGAAGGTTCTTCTGTGAGTCCCGGAGAGCGGCTTCTAGCGAGGGGTCGAGATCCGTCTTCAATAGCACGGAGATCTGGTTAAGTATTCCCTGAGTATCCGTGGGTGTGCTGACAATACCAGCGCGAGCGAGGAGGGACAATGCATCACGATAAACATCTGAAGAAGCCGTTCCACGACTGCGCACTGGTCGTAAGCCACCGATCAGGTCTGCCGTTTCTGTATTTTGATGACAACTGAGTGTGTGCAGGTGCTTGGACACGACTTCGGCATACAATTGGCAAACAGATGTCTTGCCAGAACCAGTCTCTCCCACCAGTAAAACCGGCTCGTTGAACCTCAAAGCCCTAGAAACCAGGACGAATAGCCGTCGCATAGCGCGAGTCCAGACTACTTGCGAGGATGAAGGTACGGGGCATCCGATGTATGCTTCGACTTCAGGGCCATGTAGATTGTACAGCGATTTCTCGTCGATCCGAACCTTCATAACACTCTCCACGACTTCCTTGACCACAAGTTTGTCCTCAATGCGCCGAGCTCGTTCTGCAAGGAGCATGTAACCGTTTTCTGCAAGTTCCTGGTACCCTATAGCATCTCTGCCAGCCCACCTGAACAGGTCTCGGAGGGTGGCAAATCCTTGTTTACTTTCGAAAACACGCCCACTTTGTCGGCGGTTTTGCAACTCTCGGAAGACGCTGACAATCCTTTGTCCATAGGAGGGAGCAATTCGACATCGTTGACACAGGATGGATTCCAACTCCGCCTGCGGCACATCTTGAAAGTGAACTTCAAGGAAACGGTTGCGGAAGGCGCGGGACAAAACTTTTCGACCTGCGTATAAGCCCGGCGGATTCTGAGTGGCGAAGAGCATGAAGTGAGGATGAGGCCGGACAACTTCGTGAGTTTCCGGAATGACCAATTCGCGATTGTCATCTAATAGTCGATTCAGGGCTTCAAGAACGTCCGTTGGCGCGAGGTTCAACTCATCCAACACGATCCAATGACCGCATCTGAGAGCATGGACAAGCAGACCATCCTTGAATACCAACTTCCCGGTGGCTGGATCGGAAACGTAAGACCCAATATATTCCTGAATATCGGTGTGTTCGTGGTTATTGATGCGGATGAATCGATGACCAGTTCGGCGAGCGAGGTACCCCACCGCACTGGTTTTTCCACTGGATGTCGGGCCCTCAATAAGCACCGGAAAACGACGAGTGAGGACAATGCGGGCAAGATCAACCAGCTTCTTTTCCACCGAAGGAGTCATGATGTAATCCTCCACTGGATCGACGTGGAGTGAGCCCTTTTCGAGGTAAAACGGGCCGAACTTGACGAACTCGTGGACAGAGCGAGAAATAGGATGGGAAGGCTCCTTCGTCAACAAGGATTTAGGATTACGGACTCCAGAAAGGATGTGCTTGTGTGCGAGACTCGCGGCAATATCTGCACTGGGCCCATCAAGCACCATGGTAAACGCCATTAGGCAACCTTCCCATAACCCCCGTCGCAAGCCGTACATTGGCGAGATGTCAGCCGCAAACGTAAGAGCACGCGTAAGCGTCCGCATGCTATAGTGAGGACGATGATTTGATCCGTCAGCCAACTGGCGATCCTCCGCCAATTGTTTGAGCGCGGCATAGAGGTCAGCGACATCCATGATTGCAGCTTTATCTCCAACTGCGCAGTGGCCAATATATTGGTGAATGATGCTAAGGAGAGTTTCGCGGTCAGCATCCGGCGGGAGTACGTCAATCTCGGTGAATCGTGCTCTGATGTTCGGAGGGAGGTCCTTTTTCCCGACGTCTGTCGCGGGATTCATGCAAGCGAAGAGGCGAAAATCAGGATGACGGGGAACCGCCTCTAGGGAGCCTTTCTCGGTCAAAACAATGGATGCTGTTGGGCCGCTAAGAAGCCCGGTAATGCATTCAAGCGTTTCCGGACTTGCCAGGTTGATTTCGTCAAGAAGTACCCTAATGACAGGTCAGATACAAACTTGATGAATGATCAATACAAGAAAACACACCAATCGCCAGAGCGGAGCGCCTTGACGAGAGGCCCTTCCACAAAGTCGAAGGCAAATTTGCCCTGTCCTTGAATATGTTGCATGTCGAACTCGTCAATGTTACGTTGGAACTTGTTCCAGGCCACTGCAGACTGTCGAAGCAGCGTTTGATCGACTTTTCTCCGTTTCCTCGGCCCATTCGCTTCCGTGGAGGCCAGAGGGGACTCCCTGGAAATTTATTAGAAGCCAGTAATATTCGAGGTTCGACACTCACTGTGCATCTTCATTGAATTTTGACTCGATCCGTTCTTTGGCAAGCCGCACCGACTCTCTCCAAAGAACCACCGCTCTCCTCCATTTACTGTCCTGGACCGCTTTCCTGACAGATTCCTCAAACTTGATATTCTTCTTCCGACTGAAGGTATTTCCAAAAAGCTCCAAAAACTCTGCATGAAGCCCCGAAGCAGGAATGCGAGTATCAACTGGTTTAAAACCACCAAGTAGGTCTGAGGATTCCGTTTGATGAGAGAGATTGAGCGAAATCAGGGGGCGGCGGAGCAAAGAAGCAAGATGAGTGATGGCGCTAGTCTTTCCAGTACCAGTCTCTCCAGTCAAGAGTACAGGTTCACAAAGGGATATAGCAGTGGCAATTCGTGAAAGGAGGCACACTGCAGGTTTGTGCACCGCGAAGGGACGTGTTGGAATGAGAAACATCGGCTTTGGAGGTCGAGCAGGGAGACGCACGCGGCCAATGCCAACAGTAACAATATCACCGTTTCCATCTCTCTCCTCCTCGAACGCGGGAACTCGCCCACTGAGCACCCACTGACGACGTTCAAGGTCTAGGCCGATATGATCAGCAACAAGAGCAGCGATGTGATCAGAGTGAGCTTGAGCTGAGGCTGTAAGGGCGCTTGCACCGAAAAAGACATCCCTGGCTTCAAGGAAAAGTTCCTCTCGAAACGTAAGATTTGGGAAGAGTGTGGCGAGAGAAATGACGTCTTGATTGGAGACTTCCACATGCATGGAATTATGGGATGATGGGAGGAGTGCTTCCACCCGACGACAATACTTTTCAAGTTCCCTCAAGCCAACAGACCTACCCGAGGCCGTTGTGCCCAGTCTCTGAACACCGGCCCAGATTTGTAAGATCCCCCGTGCAAGCGGCTCCCCTAGCTTAGGGAACCGCGATACAATAATCATCTTGATTTCGTCTGATGTTGGCGCATCGACTACGAGCTCCTGGAACTTGTGCGCCCCATAGAAGATCGGGCTCGGAAAGCTTCCGCTTGTCGATGGGACTACTGAACGTGTCGCGAAGATAGCAAAGCGTTCCGAGGCCCTCACTCTGCCTCTGTTGGGAATGTCTATGCTTGCGCGGTTGCCAATCCATGTGCCGGGGGCCAGAGACTCGGCAAGGGGCTTGATAAGACCCAACACCTCCACACTTGCACGATCAATGTCCTTGAAGACTAACCATTTCCCTTCTCTCATAGCACGAATGAGTACACCGTCTTTCCATTCAAATGTTCCAAGTTGCGTCGGAGAGGAAACGTAGGATCCGAGAAGTGAGCGAGGGTCAAGTGATGTGTCGGCAAGATGTACGGTGACAATCTGATCGTTTGCCTCAGGGTATATCATAGAGGCAAGCTGAGAGAGGAAAAGTGATTTTCCTGACGAAGGGGGGGAAGTAAGGAGAGTAGGTAATCGGAGGGACGTATAAATTGCAAGCTGTCTCAACGCTTCGATTGCTGAAGGCGTTGTGACGACCTCTACGGAGGAAGGAGGGAAGGGGCAAGATTTGAGCATAAGTATGCCATGAATATTGGCAGTCCATGAGCTGGCAAAGAGATTTTAGAACGAGGTAAGAATATCTCAGGACGAAGAGTCTTACGATAAATCATCATTGGTTAAGGGTTGAACTCTGTCACCTTCAAACGAATAGAAGTCGGAGGCGGCAGCGATAGAATTGCGGCTACGATGAATCCGCTGAAGCTCCATCACGGGCATTAACCATCCATCGATGGTAATTCGACTCCCGTCAATATTTTTTCCATACGAGAGTGGACACTCAACCACACCTGGCTCACCGAGAACTCGCGTCTCTAATTGGACGCGCTCCATTTCGGCCATACCTGTGTGTAGCGAATAACACCTGATTGCCAAGTACTTAACTGCAGCGTCGGGGTGAGGTGTAGTGAAGAGAGTTGATAAATGTGATATGGGCCAGAGCAAGTCGCCGGGAAGTAGGCGGTTGGCTCGAAGCAGGCGATAGTAAGCAAGAAGCAGGTGATGGAGACGTATTGCATCCAACATGGCAATCGATTGACACTCTTCGACAAAGCTCAACGGGCCTTGTGAGAAACATGGCCTACGCAAGAATGCAGACAAAATTCTATCCGACAATTAAGAATTTGAAAGTAGAAATTAAAGAGGACTCACGAAAAAAGTTCCTCGTGGTTTTCTATCAACATGCAAAGAGCAGCAAATCTATCTTCGATGTCCTCTTGGTCATCTAGCCATCTTGCGCACAGGTCGACCAACAAGGGTCGAAAAAGGTCAGATATTGGCACAGTGAGAGAGGGAACTGCTAGTAGTTGCGATAGCGTTAAAAGTAACGTTTTGGGTGATGATGCAAGTGATATCCGAGTCGAATAAGTCGAGTCTGGAGGCAAGATGGCGAGCAACGCTCGTGCCTGTTTTGAGAGATTGATCGTAAGAGGATCGTTGAGTGCATTGTGAAGCGACATGATGAACTGTCAATAACGGCTACGTTGAGAGGAGTATGCACAACCGCGCACGACTCAGATGGCAAGCGACCTCGAGTTCGTTGTCCCTGATGATGCAGAAAAATCACTCGCCATGCTTCGTACACGTGACTGCAAGCAAATCAAGTCAACACTACGACTCCCTCTTATGGGTTATCGATTTTGCCAAGTTCGGCCTTCAATTGTAGTAAGCTCACGTCGCCTTTCAACATCTTCGTCTTCGTCACACAGAAATGGCCAGAGATACAAAAATTCTAGATATCAGAGGTCAAACTCTCAAGCTCAATACCGCGGCGGACGTTGTACCGCTCCTTGAAGGCTTCGATCCCACATTAATCGAGGAGGTTCATCTGGGAGGTAACACCATCGGTATCGAAGCTGCGCGGGAGTTTGCAAACTTTTTGGAGAAGACACAGAACTTAAAGGTACTTCCTGTCAGCCGTGCATTTTCTTCCGGTCCCTGATCGAGGGCCAGGTCGCAGACTTTGCCGATATCTTCACTGGTCGTCTCATCACCGAGATTCCAGACGCACTCAAGGCTTTATGTGACGCTGTTGAGCACAAAACAACACTCGTGGAAATAAACCTCAGCGACAACGCTTTCGGCGTTCGCTCTGTTGAACCGTTGCGCAACCTTCTCGAGAATAACCATTTCGAGATCCTCCGGCTCAATAACAACGGTCTGGGCCCAGAGGCAGGGATAATGATCGCGAACTGGCTGAAGAGGTCAGCAGAGTTGAGCAAGGAGAAGGGCTTGACGTCAAACTTGAAGACGGTCATTTGTGGCAGGAATAGGCTTGAAAACGGATCTGCGTCTGCATGGGCAGATGCTTTTGCTGAACACGGAACGCTGGTGGAGGTCAGGCTTCCGCAGAATGCCATTTGGACTGAAGGGATACACGCACTGGCTGAAGGTTTATCCAAGTGCCCAAATCTACGGTATCTCGATCTCCAGGACAATACATTCATTAAAGACGGGTCCAAGGCAGCTATCGACGCATGGGCACACGCCCTTCCAAAAATGTCCGCCTTGGAGACCCTCATTTTCTCGGACTGCGTATTGTCAGAGGAAGGCGACGATGAAGTACCACCGCCTCTGCAAAAGCTTGCGGAAGGATCAAACCAGAACCTGGTGACTCTGGTGCTCCAGAACAACAACCTCAATGCATCGACATTCAGGTTCTTTTCGAACTCATTGACCTCCTTGCCCAAGCTGAGGAGGCTAGAACTGCAATGGAACGATGTTGATGAAGATTCCGAAGACGACATTGACGCCATCCGACTAATTATGATGCAGCGCAGTGGAAAAGTATTGGCGTATGAGGAGGAAGAGGAAGAGGAAGAGGAAGAGGAAGAGGAAGGAGAAGTTGAAGTTGAAGAGGTAGAAGAACAGGTGCCATCCGAGGAAGCTCGGAAGCTCGAAGGGGACGTGAACACGCTCTCTGACATCATGAGCAAAGTCACTATTCATTGACTTGGTCAACATGGCGGATCCAGCTCCTGAGTCAGGCAAGTTGGTTACAGTTGCTGCGAACTTCTGTTATGAGGGTCAAGGGCGTGTATACCAATTGATCGCTAATCATATTACAAGCGGAAGATTGACAATGAGTGCGGATATATTACTACCCCTCACCATGGACGAGAGGATAATTAGACATCATACGCATAGAACTGTGCCGCTAAAAAGTTATGTCAGAGTCTCAACCAGTGAACAAGAGACTGAATGTGGTGAATTAAACTGATACTACTAAACTGCTAAAGGATGGGTCACAAGTAAACATTTGACGATTCAACCCCCTCCCTTGGTTCACCAGGGCAGAATATCAGGGTGTTGAATGATATGGCCCACCGGTGGCCACCTTCGTTATCCTTTCGTCGAACCAGGCCTGAATGTTGTCCGACAACAACTTGGTCATGCAGTGAGTACAAAACCACTCGTCCTTTTTCCAATCCTTGTACCGCCCTGAACGGATATCAAAAATCTCCTCGATGAACTGGGGGTATGGGATCGAGTTGACCGCTTTTGTGAAAGAAACGAGCAACTCGAGCGGCCGTCTCCTCTCGAGTGACAAAACACTCCTCCCCAGGCGAGAAGGAGTAATAGCTAGGATCATGTATTCCCAATCTGCGAGGATATCCAGTTATTTTTCATGAACGAGCTGCTGGAAAGTCGACTTACTGCAAACACTCCACAACGAATCTCCTCCGGAGAGAGAAGGCAATCCATGACATTGACTGCCTGTGGAAAGTAGGTAGGCCACATTCACTATAATAAATGGTCTGATGAACACACAATCAATGGTTTTCAAGAAGTAATCATCGAGCACAAAGCGCTGTCGAGGTGACAGTCCTCTCCCATCGGTGATTGACGCAGTCTCTCTTGCAAAGAAGGTGCGGGTTATGGCTCGCCATGTGCTATACAATTGCGAATCGATAGGACGGAAAGATGGCCATTTTCCCCTGAAGGCGTCCAATATGACTGCTGGCCCACTCCAGACGAGATAAATATCGTCTCTATCACCGAGTCCTAGGGAGCACAGATCACTAGATAAGGACGTTGGCCTGAGATTCAGGTACTCACGTGTCGGTCGTGCGGTGCGCTTGACAAACGCCCATTTGGCAAGATCCAAGAGGAACCTATGTACCTCGTTGACGCCTACGAGTTCAAATTCTCCCAAACTCAACAAAAAGGTTATTTGTTTCTTAACGAATGAATCCTTGAGCTGTAGATGGTTGTCATTGTCGTGTTCAAGCTTTTCGTCTACCAGTGCTCCTGGCCCGTACGTCGCAGCTAGAAGCCAGAGTCTGTACACCGATCGCTGGAATCTCAACGACTCGGCGGCTGAGAGTCGGCTACTCCTAGACCTCGGGTCCTTCTCTCTTTAACAAGTGATCACCAAGACACTGCCCAGAGCGCGAAATATGCTTACTGCCAGCTATACATATCTTCAAGTGTCCGAACAATGGCAGCATGGTCTCGCAAAATGCGTGCTTGTGCTGGAGTGATCGTGAAGTCTTGAGGAAAATCCGCTTCCCGTTGAAGCCCGTAGGTCAATCTCGAAGAATGGGTATCGCCGAGGCACCTGACGAGGCGCAGGGCCTGTGGTAATGCGGAGCCAAACTGACTGTGCGCTACAGCGCCAAGGATAGAGTTTTGTCGACATCGAAAGATAGAGTAAACAAACTTGGAGCACGAAATGAAATCCTGCAAACTCTGGAAATCGGGCAGCGCCATTAGGAGACAGTCCGTGAGGTCAGCGTTGAACGGGAATGCTGGTAAGGACCCGGATCGCAACATGACGGGCAGTCAAGCGAAATTCGCGAAATTCTCTGTCTGTCGTCTTGGCGAAGTTCTAGTTGAGGAGGACGTGGGAGTAACACGTTGAAAGCGGACTGCCACATGAGCACTTAAGTAAAGCCGACAGGAGCCTGTGAAGGTTACAAGTTCAAACTAGCCTGAATTTGATCGAGTACAGTACTCACCGATCGGCCGAGGCGTAAACCTTGTTCAGCTGTACTTGGCAAGTTATTAATATCATTCACTGCCAACTTCTCTCCTTGATATCCTTTGTTCGTACCGGTACCTCCCAGGCGTAGAAAGCAAATACATTTCTCAAGTGAGACTTTCATGTATACCAGCATGCTACTGGCGTTGTTAATGCCAGTGATATATAGGCTGATATGCACCGTGATTTACCCACGCCGACATGGCGGCTACTCTGCCCCGCAGACTCGGATCCGAAATGCAATTTACGATGAGAACCAACAGCTGGTCGTGTTGTGCAGTGGGCACGTCGATGACTGATTTTGATGATATTGAGTGCAATGAGATAGTACACTGGGGGTCCAAATGGCGACCGTACCTCTGCAAGTCTTGGACGGACAGCAACTCGAGTGCAAAAGCGGCGCTACCTTGCTTTACAAACCATCCACCTGCCTTCGACCCCTTCCTTGGGCCGAAGTTGCCCATCCCGGCACCTCTCCCGCACCCATTCGTCAAATCGCACAACAGTCGTTTCGGAACCAAAACTGTCAAAGAAGAGTCGTTTTCCCAACCACATCTGCGTCTCGTCAGACGAAGAGAGTTCCCGGTACACATTGCGAACGACCATCCATGCTTCGTCGCGTGCTTTCAACCGGAGCCGGGAAACTAGCGCATGTACGGCATTCCGGGGCAAATCCTGGAGTACGGTCGTGGCCTTGACATTCGAGGACGGAATCGGACGGGACGAGGGAAGTAGGTGTGTGAAGGCGTCAGGGTGTGACAACCTCTCGAATTGAACAAAGTTCAAGGTGCGCAAGCTTCGAGCCAATGATGAGATCCACAAGTACGCGCCGGATGGTCGTTTCAGTAAGTTTGGAACAATATATCTAATCTGTTCCAAATACGTTTGCTGGGAGGGGAAGGAAATAACGAGTTGGTGGAGGAGCAGGATTAGAATGGTGATGAGACGGAATGGCTGTGGAGCGGGGGTTGCTGAATAGACATCCGGCAGAAGACGGGACAAGATGGACGTTTGCACTGGCGACTCGAAGACAACCGACAAGTAAAGCGAAGTCTCGTAGACTAGGTTAACGGTTGAAAGATTCGAGACATGTCTTGGACGTCAGACCAATCCACTGACCTTCCAACGCAAAACCATCTTTCCGGCCAGACGCGAACAGTCCCTCGCGCAATTTACCTATATGCACAGATGGTTAATTACACCGACCCACGCGAGGCGATATTCTCGACCTCACGGAATAATATTAATATGTTCTCCTGATTGTCCCTCTTCTGTTTTTGCACTGACTCGATCTGGGACTTAGTAGGAGAACCGGCCCCATACAAATCCCAAAACGTTCTGAGCTACATCGTCGAATGTATGTTGGCACAACAGTGGGCTCATCGGTGAAGCAGCCTGAAGTTGCAACGCACTTTCTTGTCGATAAAGGTTCTGAACTCTTCCTGTACAGTGCGTTCCTTCAACCTGGGCAGCTCAGCGTTGTCGGGACCAGAAATCACTAGTGCGCTCACAAGTCACCGTCTTTTTCAAGACCACTGCTACGGCTAACAGTGGCAACAAGTTCCATGCGACGATCATGATCGTTGCTCCCCCGTCCACCGTGTCCGACATTAGGTGGTCCTCCGAGCTGAGCACTTGGCTGAACAGCACGTCGACCTCGCCCTCGTGATGCGCCATAGGGTGATCTCATATGTGGTGAAAATCCGCGGACCAAGTTTGATGGACAAGCTGAGTGTGCTAGTTTCTCAGGCTCACAGAAATGATCCTTCAAGTATACTGGGGTTCAAATATTGCAAAATCCATCCAAGTTCCTTGGTATCCTAAACCAGGATTCAAGCTCGTAACAGTCATCCGATCTAGTCTATCTATATATCCTTGTACTTCGAGTCATTGTGATGAATACCCATTTCCTCTCAGAGCCATTCGCCCCTGAAAACCCATAGATAGATAGTCTTGACAATGTGTATGGTAATCGCATATCCAGAAATCATACCAACCAAGTAGGCGTAAAACATCGGCTCAGGAGGCGTCAACTGTAGGGCCGAGTTGACCTTAGGAATGTACGGAATGGCCATCGCGACACAGGCCATCCCAAAAGTCACGACGACCACAGGAAGGGAGGCTCGCGATTGGAAGAAAGGAATCTTGTGGGTTCGGAGGAACTGAATGACAAAGAGCTTTTCGGGGAGCCATTAGGATACAACACGTGAGCCATGCATGCTGGATTTCATACCTGTGTCAGAGAACCTTCCAAAAACCAGTTTGTTTGCGCGAGTGGAACCAGTGGGGAATCTAAACTCCGAATCTTGTAGTGGAACCTTGAAGCAAAGTTAGGTAAAATCGATTAAAGCGACGGAATAACTTACCAGTTGATAGCGAATGTAGTGATGTCGAACGGGCTAGAGAAAGGTCCTAGACAGACCATGAACCGAACGATGGACCAGGCACTCCATGTCTTAGGGCGTTCGAGATACTCAGGATCAACATTGTCCCTGTCATGAATGAGTTTACTATCCGAATAATCAAGGTAAAAACACGAACCAAGGAATCGATCCCTGAGAAAAGTCGTAGAGCAGGTTCTGAGTTAATAGCTGCAGCGGCAACATCGGCTGGTAAGGCAACCAAGCAGAAGCAACTACATGTTCGAATTGTCACGTCAAGACCCCCCCCCCCCCGCGAGACCATATAACGTACCCAGTACCGAGAAGAC
>JBBPNO010000721.1:0-16109 GCA_038090915.1 Boletus eberwhitei
AAGAGGCCAAGGATGGCGCCTCCAGCAGTGTCAATACGGAAGCAAGAGAAGAATGTTGTGATCACCAACCTCTTCATAGTCGAACTCACGAACGGGCGTGCCCGGCAGCGCCTCGGCCTATGCAATCAGGAGAACTCGCCACAAGTGGAAAACAAACGAACTGATACCTCGAGGAAATCATCGCCGTCTTCTTTGTGTCCCTCAGACTCGAGCGGACTGGATTTCACATGTTCTTCCTGTTGTACATATGCAATGGAGTCAGCGCAGCTCCTTTGGTGACGGAATCACAATATCCTACCTGAGGGGAGTTACGTAGTTCGGTGTCGGGGCCACCCGATGTCGAGGGCCGCTGGTCGTGTTGTACTCCCTCACGAGTGGATACCTACGTAGTTTGTCAATGTGGGAGACATAAATGGGGATTATCCAACATGCCGGGACTGTAGAGGCACAATACTTACATGGTACAAGTCTGGAAGCACATTACCGAGATGACGAACGACAATTTTTCCGTCATCCTGTCCAGTCGCGAGAGAGCGACCATCCTGGGAGATGGCGATTGATCGTATGTATTCACTGTCCTCCGAGTGAATGACAGGGCCAGTCCGAGACAGTGTCGAAGTGTCCAGGAACGAGATGGAACGGTATACAAAGGTGGCGATAAACTTGCCGTCGGCGGGTAGAACGAGAGAGTGGACAAAGTAGCGGTCACTGGGAATTTGCAGTTCGGCGAGCTGGGACCCAGTGGACACATCAAAGGAGTAGATTTTCTTGTCACGGGATGTGGAAAAGATTTGTTGACCATCGCTTGACCACGCAAGCGGAGTGGCTGCAGAGATATAGGGTGTGATGGTGTTGATATTGATTAGCTCGTCGCCGTTGCGACTGTCGAAGACGCGGATCGGGCCAAGCAAAGTGGCAGTGGCGACATGCACACCATTTGGAGAGAACTTGGTTCCAGTGACAGAATTGTCATGCTGGAGTGGGCCAACGAGTCGCTTCTGAATCCCCGTTGTTGTGCTCCAAATGCTCGCCTTGTTGTCTGCCCCTCCAGTCCCAGTGGCAAACCTGGTTGAATCTGGGGAGATGTCCACTGCCCACACCGTGTTTCCGTCCTCCACGTCGATGACCTTTTCATACAACTCTCCGTCCCACACGCTTGCCCCCTTCTCAGTCCCACACGCTATCCATTTGCCACCTCTCGACACAGAAATGGCGTACACGCACTTTCCCGTTTGCATTGCGACCTCTTGTTGACCGTCTGATAGTCGCCATCGTCGAATCCCACCATCGCCTCCGCCTAAAACATGTTTTCCATCAGGATGGAACACGACCGCGTATACACGGTCAGAGAGACCAGTGTCAAGCACTATTGTTTGGTCTTACTAAATGGTCAGCATTTCAATCATACCTCGGCGCTGCTACGTACCGGTGTTCATCGACGACATTCTCACTAATGGTACACAGTCGTTGGCTTCGAAGAGTGGAAGAAGTGTTTTGGTTTGCTGGTGGTACGCAAATGTGCTCCATAAACACGTTTCCTTATTCTCAATATGGTCTGTGCGAACACTGCCTCGTATCTTTACCGCTTATTCTTACGGTGACCAGGTAAGCACTCGACTTATTGGCGAAACCTTCCGTCTTCTCCAACGGCAGTCTCTGGTGATTTCTCGTGTCTACGCCGTGGGACTCTATTCACGACGAGTTTACAATTTGCACTGGTCCGACTCGTGACATACCGTGCAGAAAGGCAGAAAATATACCGCGTAGAATCCATTCTACATCCTGCAGGTGATTTCCTGCTTCACCTCGTTAACATATGCACTGAAGAGTTCAGGACGCCCCATAGACTCGGTTTTCGTTATTTCCAATTTCGCCTTGGATTGACGCTGTCCGGGGGGAATAAACAGTCTTTTCTGGGTTCTCTTCCGGATGCTCATCGGTTGTCGCATCGGATTCGATGCTATAGAAAGGAACACTGGACGATCGCTGTTGTCCCAAGGTACAAGCCTCTGTTAGGTCTAGGATAATCTCTGCTGGCACCCCGGTGGTTACATGGAGCTGTCCCTCTATCGCTGGTACCTTTCTCTTACTGTTCAACCGCCACAATGGCGCGGGATCTTCAACAATGTACAGAATTCCCAGTGGGGAAATTCACATCGTGCTTCGTGCGTTCGAGATGCATGGCATTTTCGTGTCCAGCTCTGCGAGCAAAGATCTCGATCTCTTCGTCCTGCAGCTTTTGAAACGTCTGACAGGTTAACGATATGTTTACTGGGGCCGACTCATTTGGCCAGACACTCCAGGGACTCACGCTGTGAAGAGACGTATGGAAAGTCGTCGGGTTGTTGTTGGATTATCTAGGCGTGAGTTGAATGTCGACGACTTGGACCCGCAGATCGCGACGGGTCTTTCATAATACGATGCAACTTCATACAACGTCACCCGGATTTTGCCGTCGCAAGTCATGTTGGACATGGAGGCATATGAATCGAATAGCCCAGGATTCATGACGTACGTGGCCTTGCTCCTGGTAGCTTCAGAAGCCCTTCACTGGAACACCTTTAGGACGTCTATCTATCTATCCTGCGACTACTTGATTTGCCTAATCAAGCTTGATATCAAGGTTATTGTTTGCTACGATCACAGGTGATTCCTTTCGTTTCATGGAGGGACTCGTATGAAAGCTTCATACCAGCCACTCTTGTCCATACCTTCCTTCACTTCTGGAAGCAGATTATTCGGCAAAGTCGGCGATCCTCGAGAGGGACATCTATGCTCGCTGATGAGTATGTACCCACGCTCACCACTCTCCTCATGGTTCCTCAATGGTTCCTGATTGGTGGTATCTCGTATTGTTTGCCGTCGTGTTTGCCGTGGGTGCTATTAGCATTGAACTGTAGCATACACCAATGTCAGTATGGCTTTCGTGATTGCCTTGCTTACAGGTAAATCCACATTCTCGGTCGTTACAGACACTACCCGTCGCTAAGTCGCGCGTTTTTGCGAAGCATTCACCTATGTCAAGTTCCATGCGGTATGATTCAAGCGATCACAATTCAGTAATTCAGACTTCAGTACGCTTTCTATGCTTCTAGTTGATTTATTATCACGTCCCTCCCAGTGTGATCACGGAACTCATCGGATATGTGCTCCACTTTTCCTTGAGAGCTACCGTGCTGCCAGTGAGCTGGGTTTAGCTATGCGTTACCCGGCCGTCCTATCGCTACGATGTTAATCAAGACGTTTGGATAGTGAGTGAACAGTACGGTTTTTCCGTCAATGTTGTACTATGCTAAGTCTGCCTCTAGACGATGATGTCGCAAACTTTAACCTTTACAGTGGACTTTAAGCTTTGGCATTGTACGAAAATCCCCCCACACACCATGTCTTGGTGTCAGCTTAGTTGCCACGACGTTGCTTTGTTCGCCGACCTACTTGACTCGTCGACTCTCCCCCGAGGCCCGAGGGTATGGAGTGCTTTCTCACCCCAGGTTGTCGCGTCAGATGTGCAACCATGCTTGTCCCCCCCTGACTGAGAAGCACCGAAACCAGTTGGTGTGTCGACGCGGCGTCAACTTCTTGTGATATCTCCTCCGATACCACCATATTTCGTGTCTAAACCTCTGTCACGGTCGTCGACTCGTCCCCTTCATGCTAACCCATCATTTTGTTTTTCTTTTCACAAATGAGGAATACAGGCATATTTATGGTGCGCTCTCCAGGCAAATGGGCAGACAGACTCGATAATTGTGCCGTCGTTTGAGAGTACGGAGTGCAGTTAGGTTCACATGCGTGAGATGAAGTTGCAATGAGAGCATCTGGATGGTCTCAGAACAAGTACACTCGATGCATTACTACCAAACCTAACTTAACCAGTGGCGATCAGCTCAGGAGGCTCGTAGTGACGCTGTGAGATACACCAACTCAAAGCGATGATGGTCGAATGTCCGAATAATCAATCAATCAGGGTACAGCGCGGTATCTAGTATGTGTATCGCACTGAATCAGATCAAATTGTCCCATCATGTGAACCTGAGCGAGAACACAACAACCATGCGATAAAAGTGAATGCGAGAGTAGCATAGCCTGATTCTTCCTGAAGTTTATCAACTGTAAGTCGAATAATGTAGGTGATAGGAAAGTAGCGCGCACCGTTAGATGGACCCCCGCGGGCGAGGGTTGGGATGAATTGGTCGCTTGTTGCGTCTAATGGCATTATGAGACGTGAGCTGTCGTGACGAGATTCATCATCACCAGAAAGAGATGCACTGGGTCTGCTTCTCTTGCATCCGCAGCACGTTGTCTACCACCAGAAGTGGCTTCGTTGGGATGTTTGGGAACAGTGGTCTTTGTTGCGCGATTTATCCTGTAATGTGTGATAAGCCCCTGCATCCAAACTCGAAGCACAATCAACTTTTCGTCTACCCCTCGGCGATCTTGCGGCCACCCGCTAGAATAATATGTTAGAGACACTGCATCTGATCATCTATCACGAAACAGCACTCACTGGCGTGGGTTGAGCCGCAGCCATTTTTGAAGGTCCCTCTTGCCTGTCATCCACTCTCTCCGGGGAGTGGGAAGGAGATTGATGGCGGGTGGGCTCGCGCGACTTTGCGGAAAGTTGATCTGGCTTATGCAAAGCCAGGTGCTTGTTACCCTTTCTTTGTAGCCACCTTTTGAATATCGAACGACCCCGGGGTGACTCGACAGTGTCGAGTTTTCCTACCTCGAGGAAATCACCGCCGACTTTGTTGCGTCCCTCGGACTGGAGTGGACTACTAAATTTCACATGTTCTTCCTGTTGTACATATGCAATGGAGTCAACGCAGCTCGTTTGGCGACCGAATGAGAATATCCTACCTGAGGGGAGTTACGTAGTTCGGTGTCGGGGCCGCCCGATGTCGAAGGTCGCTGGTCTGGTTGTACTTCCTCGCGAGTGGATATCTGAATAGTTTGTCAATGACAGAATGGCAACATGCTGGGACTTTAAAGGCACAATACTTACATTGGAAGTACCATGGAAGTTTGGAAGCACACCCCCGAGATGATGGATAACAATCCTTCCGCTATCCCGACGTGCAGTTGCGAGATATCTACCATCCTGGGAGATGGCGATTGACCGCACGTATTCCCAGTCCTCGATGACAGGGCCAGTCCGAGACAGTGTCGAAGCGTCCAGGAACAAGATGGAGTAGTCCACGGAGGTGGCGATGAATTTGCCATCGGCGGGTAGAGCGAGAGAGTGGACAGAGTGGCGGCTACTTGGAATATGCAGTTCGACGAGCTGGGACCCAGTGGACACGTCAAAAGACCTGATTTTCCTGTCTTCGGATGTGGCAAAGATTCGTTGACTATCGGTTGACCACGCAAGCGGAGTGATTGCAGCGAGATGGGGTGTGGTGGTCTTGATATTGATTAGCTCGTCGCCGTTGTGAGTGTCGAAGATGTGGATGGGGCCACGAAAACTGGTAGTGGCGACACGCCAGCCATTTGGAGAGAACTTTATTCCAGTGACAGAATCGTCATGCTGGAGTGGGCCAACGAGTCGCCTCCCCGTCCATATGCTCCAAATGTTCACCCTGTTGTCTGCCCCTCCAGTCCCAGTGGCAAACCTGATTGAATCTGGGGAAACATCCACTGCCCACACCGTGTTTCTGCCCTCCACGTCGATGACCTTTTCATACAACTCTCCGTCCCACACGCTTGCCCCCTCCTCAGTCCCACACGCTATCCACTTGCCATCTCTCGACACAGAAATGGCACCCACCGACTTTCCCATTTGCCTCGCGACCTCTTGTCGACCGTCTGATAGTCGCCATCGTCGAATCCCACCATTACCCCCGCCGAAAACATGCTTTCCATCAGGGTGGAACGCAACTGCGTATACATTGTCAGAGCGATCGGTGTAAAGTACTAATATTGTTTGGTCTTAATAAATGGTTAGCATTGCTGAATCACACCTCGGAGCTGCTACCCACTGGTGTTCGTCGACGACATCCTCACCAATGGTACACAATCCTGCGTCTCGAAGAGTGGAAGAACAACGTGTTTGGGGTTTACTTCGTGGTGTGCAAATTTGCTTCCAAAACATGTTTCATGATTCTCAATAGGGGTCTGTTCGCACACTGCCTCGTCTTATTCTTACGACCATCAAACATTCGACCCATCGGCGAAACCTTCCGTCTTTTCCAACGGCAGTCTGATGGGATTTCTCGTGTCTACGCTGCGGAACTCTATTCACGACGAGTTTACAATTCGCATTGGTCTGACTCGTGACACACCGTGCAGAAAGGCAGAAAATATATCCATTATACATCCTGCAACTGATTTCCTGTTTCACCTCGTCAACGTGTGCACTGAAGATTTCAGAATGCTTCATAAACTCGGTTTCCGTTGTCTCCTACTTCGTCTTGCGTTTGCCGCTACCCGGGGGGGAACAAATGGTCTCTTCTAGCTTGTCTTCCAGATACTTATCTGGTTGTCGCATCGGGGTTGATGCTGTAGAAAGGTCTGGGCCTCTCTTTCAACACCGGGTCGCCGACCGTTGTTATCCCAAAATGCGAGCCTCGCGCAGTTCAGGGTATTGTCTACTGGTACGCCAGTGGCTACATAGAACCTTCCTCTATCGCAGAGACCTTCTCTTCCCGACCCCCACAATGGCACCGTATCGGACCCGTTCCATACCGGTCAACTGAGGACGGGACACGTGATAGTTGCGGTGAGCCGTCACCACGATCTACCTAACATGAGAAATGATCCTTCGAGGCCGTAAAACTACCCCGTCGTCGAGGTCAACTCAAGATGAAGGCCGGTCAAACCTGCAGGAGCAGATGTACATACCTCGTCAGGCACGTTCGGCGCTCTGTCATTTACCGTCTCGATTTCCTTGACCAAGCGAAGCCATTCCTTGGGAGGAGGGCCGTGTCGATCCAGCCAAGCACTGCGAATGAATGGATATGCCTTCGTGGGACGACGGAACAGAGACGCACATGCAAGCGCAGTTGGTGAACCGAGCTTGGTCAGTGACGTACCATGGTTCAGCCTCGTACATGAAATTGGCATCGACGACTGATACCTGGGCTGCATGTCGAGACGCACCGCGGTGTTAATGTTGACGAACCTGTCGCCGAGGTGGAAATGACATGCAGCGACGAGGATGAACCGCTGCTCGCCAGCAGTCTCAAGGAAGGTAGCAAAAGGTCTTGGAGGTCAAAAAGCGGACAGACGTCGAGGAATTCGTTTTGTCGCCGTGTTACCTGTACTCAAGCAGACCCCGCGAGGAAGGTGTTTGGTTTCGAGAGCTGAACAGATACTTTCCCATCTGGATCCTTTGTGTACCCGAGGACGTATCACCCGACGGTCGACACGTGTACCTCTACAGTGAGCGGACGGTGGTATCCCGAGCCAATGTCTACAGAATACATATGTATATTCAAGTTGGCCAACTCTGCGGTGACACAGTTGTGCACACTTTATGGATAGGATGGGAACTGTTCTTATAACGCGCAGCTCTGCTGCCGCCGGACGGTGAAATCGAAAAAGGCGGGGCGTGATGCCGCTCCAGCCGAGTCCGATGAGGTCAAGCCGGGACGTGCCCGCCAAAGTCTTATTTCTCCTGCACGTCGCCTCGATAGTGAAACGAGGCAAAGTATAGTATCTCGCAGCGTTACGATGACACTCGGACTCGCATCGCCGACCTCAAATGGATGATTGGCGGCAAATGGTTTGAGAGACACTCAATGAAATAAGTCGGGTCGCCTGAACTTGCTGTTTTGTACGAGGGATCAGACAGAGTAGAAAAAATCGTGAACGTGATGTTCCGACGACGAGTTTATCATAACTTATGAGGGGTCTTGCCTATATTTGGGCAAAAGGCTTGGAGGCCGCTACTAGTACGCGCACTTCAGGCCAAACCTCGTCGACCTCAAGCACAACGACCTAAAGAGCCGTGGACTCCAGAGACCACGATGACTGCCAGTAGACCAGCCTAGTCTCCGGACCTGGCATGCTTGACCGTTTCAAACTCTAAAGAGGCACTTTTCGCCAGTGGCACAGGAATAATGTGCTTTGTTGTCTCAGCCGATCGCGAGTGCTTTGAACCACGCCACGCGTCGTCGCTCATCGAAGCCCGACCGCCAGCTTCGACCAGCAGACGCGGCGTCCGCTGGCGAGCGACCTGCGTTCAAGACCGTCGACGGCGCGCAGGAACCATGGCTGGTCCAGGCCACACACGTCCAACGTAGATGAGTTCCACACCTATTGTTTTCCTTTTTTGTAAGACGTGACTGTCCATCTTTCCCCAATCCATCCCCAGCCGTTGCGCACTCACTACTTGCTTTGCCCGGCTGACCACCAACACCTGCCTCACGCTTTGACGACAATGGCGTTCCACACCGACAAGACTTCTGGATGGTATAAATTTGGGGATGAGCTCCTAATCCCTCATTCCTCTAGAGAAATCACATCTTCCACACCGAGCAGAGCTCCACATTTCTATCCATTCTCTCTCATCGTTCCTTCCTAGCTTATCGTGCTCGTGCATGGATTGTATTAGCCCATGCCATCTCGTATTCCACACCATGGGTCCCGGTTCTAACCGGGTATGTTCCTCTGTGTCCACCGAGAGTGTCCCCGTTCTGAGCAGTCCCTCTTATAGTACTACGCGCATACTGTCAACCCTCCTGTCCACCCCGGAGCTCTGCACGCGCCGATGCCACAATATTACACGTTGCTGGACCAGCGCCGTATCGAGCGTGTGCCGCGGCCACTACACCTCAGTCCACCTCATGAAAGCATCCCGGGCATCACCTTCAGTGTTAACGGCTGGGCTGGTGTCCGCGTGAAGGATATCCTGAAGGATACCGTCTTCGTCGACGCCGCGAATGACATGGTGTTAGAGCACCACGGATGGAGGTCGATCGTGGTGCACCTTGAGGTATGGATGGTGGCTTCAACCGCTGTGTTTATTGTTCTGAGTTCAGCCCCATAGTGGCCGGGGTATGATACCCGGAATGTTGGCGATCCTATGCATTCAAGGATCGATGTCCGTCCTGGTGGGGAGGATATCACGCGCCAAAATTTGGCAAGAGAGATCTGTAGCGTGCTCTTTACATTCTGCAAGAATATTTCTGTGAGTATTTATTCATACGTATCAACGTCTTCGTTCTTAAACGAGAAGACTTTGGAACAGAAACACAACATTGCCCCTGAATGTGAAAAATGGGCGTTGACCGCCGGCCCCGAAGGTATTCGTGTGACTGATATCGTCTTATTTTCCATTCATTACTACCGGAATTTTTGGGTCCCCGAATTCTACGTGATTGAATGAGGGACTCAAGCACACTTCGCTTCACTTGCCTTTCTTTTTTTCCACCATTCTTTTCCAGCCTCTCTTTCACACTATAGAATGTCCATTTGTTTATGTGTATTTTATCCGCATCCTTATGTTTTGACCGTCGCCGCTTTGCTTTGCCACGTTATACTTCTTGTTTGCATTCTCGCATTCCTCGCATTTGCACTTTGCACTTTGCACGTAGATTTCTTCCATCGCATCCTGGGCATATTGTACATCGGAAGGGACAAGGTCGCGCTGCCGACCACACCGGTGCGTCCCGTTGGCATCGTTACAATCCACTCATACAACTGAATGGTGATGTGCTGAGGTTGTTGTTCGGGAGTCGCCTTCGGGAATGTCAACGTCAGCAGGCCATTCTATCCTCAGGCTACCACTTGTGTCACTATCCATGTCTTGAAACCATATATCGGTGAGTGACTTAGTACTTTGGTTCCAAAGGGGAGTTGCAATGTGCGGGAGAACCTTCCATAATGACGCTCACGAACCGCGTTACGCACCCTCCCCATGGGAGTTGGAGGTGGTAGACTCGCCCGATACCGTCAGGTGGTCGTGGTGGAGGTCAATAGTGATGTCCTCGGAGTTGAGGCCAGGCAACTCGAATGTTGCGGTCACGATGTTGGAGTCCTTGGATTCGTGGAGATCAAACAATGGGTTGAAGGTAAGACAACGAAGGAGTTCACTTTGGACGGAAGGAATCGAGGCGCTGTGCCCCTGGACGTTGGGCAACCCCAGCTGAAGAAGTGGTGGGCCAGAAGCGTGCATGGATTGCATCGTCAAAGAGACGGTCGAATTCAGCAAGGGGGGTCATAGTGGAATCGGATCAAGGAGGACATGATTATTGCTGTACTGCAGGGGCGTGCTCTTCTTCTGTACAGTACGTAGTTATGTTTGAGTAGTAGTTCGCAATATTATTGTCTATGGCCCCCGCTTTTATAGGATCCACTGCAAACGAAGGTAGAACACCGATGATTCTCTGATAACACTCCTGTAGGTTCCATATGTTTCGGGGCATCTTCCGTCCGGCGTTGAGGTTCCGAGCATATCAATGAGGTTTGACGCTAAACAGGGGTCGAATATACATCGCATCTGGCCACAACCTCATGCTTACGACGAACCAAAATTTTTGGACAGTGGTGTCAGATAAGTAGAATGAGCCGGCAGCCAATTGCTATGGCCAGAGGCCCATGCTGTTCTTAACTTCTTGCAGTTGGGGGAGGCGGTGGGCGACTTCCTTTCCGGTCACTTTCTAAACAACCAACAACATACCTTCCAAAACGGGAACTCAACACCAACCGGAAGCTTCTCGAAGCGTACCGAATTGACCGCACCATACCAGAGAATGCTTCAGAATTTCCGTCTTCATATGGACTGAATTATGGAACCATATAAAAATGGACTCGTCCGACTAAGTCTGCTCTTCAGAAATCTTGCAACTGACACTCGAACACCGTCTCAACCAAAGACCTCTCATCTACCCAATTCTCCTGCACTATAATCATGTCCTCCTTGGTCCGATTCCACTATGACCCCTTTTCTGACTTCGACCGTCTCCTTGACGATGCATTCAATGCGCGCTTCTCGCCTGTCGCTTCTTCAGCCCAGGTTGCCCAACGTCCAGGGGCGCAGCGCCTCGATTCCTTCCGTCCAAAGTGAACTCCTTCATTGTCTCACCTTCGTTCCATTTCTAATCACTGTCTTGATCTAGACTTGATCTCCACGAATCCAAGGATTCCAACATCGTAACCGCAACGTTCGAGTTGCCTGGCCTCAACTCCGAGGACATCACTATTGACCTCCACCACAACCGCCTGACGGTATCGGGCGAGTCTACCACCTCCAGCTCTCATGAGGAGGGTGCGTACGCGGTTCGTGAGCGTCACTATGGAAGGTTCTCCCGCACGTTGCAGCTCCCCTCTGGAACCAAGGTAAGTCATTCACCGATATATGGTCGAAGACATGGATGCTGACACAAGTGGTAGCCTGAAGACGTCAAGGCCAAGATGGAGAATGGCCTGCTGACGTTGACGTTCCCGAAGGCGACTCCCGAACAACAACCTCAGCGCATCACCATTCAGTAACGGTATCGCTATTCCCGGAATGTCGTTGACCTATCGTGCGCATGATCAATGTAATGGTAGTGAATGTGCATAGCGTAGCGATAGGGACAGAAATATTCTTTTGATATGCACCGCGCCGCCAAGTACTTGCCTTTCAGGTTCTGTGGAGGTGAGGTATTGCTACTATTTTTATTGTGTTGGGTCTCTAGCCGTGAAGACATTCCTGTAAGAAGGCATGCTCTTCCTCTTATCCTTTGAGAATAATGATCTCGGCCGAAGCGTATACCCTCGAGTCTCGTGCACGTGTTGCATGTCTGAGGATCGTTGGCACTAGCCATTGGTGTGTGAGCGTGCAATCCTCTCCGATTTGGCTTGGTTGCGCCAGTGTTTCCAGCACGTCGCCCGAATATTCAGAGGTATCAATGTTAATGTGAGGATAGATATAGAGAAGTGCCACGAAGTTAAGCCAAGAACTTTCTGTTGAGCGGGGCTGGTCCATTGGAATTGGAAGGCTATTCGAGGCGGACCGTCGCATGTTTTAGCGGAGACTTTCTATACAAGGAAAGTCTTTCACACCAGATGGGCCAGCCAAAAACTTTTTCATTTCTTTCAAAGCTTCATATCGCTATTTCCCTAAACTCACACTTTTTCTCAGCTGACTGATGGCCTGCTCGTTCAATTCATCGGTCCTACAGGTTTACTGCCACCTATATATTAGCTCCGTTTTATGGGATACAACTGGAACTTCGAACTTCGCTGGATATATCTGGCCGTGCTTCGATTGCCGAGCGCTTCCAATGGTACTGCTGAAATTGGCCGCAGAGGGCGTTTGTCGGCCTTGATAATACCCCTCGTTATCGACAGTACAACCAGGTGAAGTTCTGCCCCTATCCCTGATTAAATGTACCGTTTGCTCAAAGTCACATTAGCACCCTCCACGGGCAGCAATTGGCCCTTCAGGATGTGCGACGCTCCACCAGAATCCGTCCCCAATGCCTCAGAGGTGGTGATCACTCGCAGCTATCAACAAGAGATGTTGGACGCTAGCCTGGTCGAAAACATCATTATTGCGCAAGACACCGCATCAGGAAAGACTCATGTTGCAGTTCTACGCCTGAAAATTGAGTGTGACCGTGAACCGCACAAGGTGACATCGCCATTCTAGTCTGGAACTGCGACTTATCAACAACCACAAAGGTCTCGTGGTTCATTGCGCCAACTCTAGCACTCTGCGAACAGCAACGCGATGTGATCCAAGAAGCGATCGGGTCCGTTGGACTCATCCATGGTGGCCTGGACCCGGAACATTGGACGGATTCTAACTTATGGAAGGATGTTCTCGAGAAAAACCGCGTCATAGTCTCCACTCCTCAGGTTCTCCTCGATGCTCTCAGTCACGGATACATCAATCTGGGCCGAGATATCGGCCTCCTAGTCTTTGACGAAGCCCATCACGCCAAGGACAATGACCCGATGAACTGTGTCATGCGCAACTTCTACCTCAAACTTCCTATCCGACCATCCACCCGAGCCAGCAGCCATGGGCCTGTCAGGGAGGAAAGACCAATGATTCTTGGCCTGACTGCCAGCCCCACGTTTGGTGGTGATGCCGCTGAGCCGCTCAGGTGGGTATTACTCCGCTCAAGCTCTTCAGCCAAAGGTTCTGACGACTCTCGTTAGAACACTGGAAATGAACCTCGACAGCGTCATTCGTAGCCCTAGACAACATCGCGACCAGATTGAAGGATATGTTCACCGACCAGAGTGTAGACACGTCTTTTACGACACTTGTTATTCGACCTCAAAGAACATCTGTGCACTCGAACAAATGGTGGACTCGATGGATATTCAAAAAGACCCCTTCATTCTTTCCCTCCGCGAAATCCTCGCAAAAACGCCTCCTGGCCCCGAGAGAACTCGTCTTGATCAAGAGCTCTCCGAAAAGATCTTGAAAAATGATTCATATTCACACAAGGAGATCAAAGATCTTCTCGCTACAGCTCATGAGATCTGTTTCGACATTGGTGCATGGGCAGCGGACTGGTACATCCAGCGTGTCATCGAGATGGGCCTTGAGGATGCATCTCCGTATAGCGAGATCATGGCCGCGTTGCAATCTGGGGAAAAGGCATATTTCATCGATCATCTCAAGAGTATCAATATTACGGCTGCCTCCTACGCGTCTCAGTCCATCGAGAACGGTATTTCAAACAAGCTCCAGGTCCTCCTTCGAACGTTGGAGGAAGAGAAGGAACGGGCGGAGTTTTTTAGTGAACCGTATAGCGGGATCGTGTTCGTCGCGAGGAGGGACGCGGTGCTCGCGCTAGGTGCGGTTCTCGAACATCACCCCCGAACTAGGGATCGGGAGTCGTTCAGAATAGGCTACCTTCTTGGTTCCTCTGAGAGCTTTTATTGCACAGCTTTTCTGGACATCACGCGGCAGATCGCACGCCAACCACAAGCTGAAACGCTAGATGACTTTATATCTGGACAAACGAACCTTATCATTGCAACTGCAGCCGCAGAGGAAGATCTGGATATCCCAGCGTGCACAAACGTCATCCACTGGGATGTCCTGGACAACACGGCAGGTTTGGCGCAGAAGCAGGATCGCGCGAGGAAACGTAGCTCCTTTGTCCTCATGTGCGAGCGTGGGGGTACCGATGAGGCTCGTATCGCGGAGTTTGAACAGCTAGAGAGAGGGTTGGTTGCGCAACACAACGCTGAGCGGAAGGCTGTCGAGAAACAACCGCCGCTTCCCTCGGAAACTGACGATGAGTTTGAACCATGCGAGTTCAAAGTCGAGTCCACAGGGTAAGTGATTATCGTTGCTTAGGACCGCTTGCGCATGAGAATGTCCTTTTTTATCCTGCAGGGCAGTGCTCACTCTCCAGGCAGCTATTTCGCACATAAACCGTTTCTGCTCTGTCCTCCCGAGCTTCAGGCATACCAAACATGTCGCCATCTATGATATCGATCCTCCTGATTTACCCGAAGGTTGGCATGCTCTCGACGATGGACAACGAGACATCCCGGCATACCAGGGACCTTTTGGCTGTATGTTGACCTTGCCCAAAGCCTTGCCGCCCGAACTTCGCGTCCACACCGTCGAGCGAAAATACCCCTCGAAGCGGTCCGCACACCAACACGTCGCGTTTAAGGCCTATCTCGAACTGTACAAAGCTGGGCTACTTAACGATCACCTGCTTCCCCTGACGAGCGTCGTTGAACCGGGACTAGAGGAAGAGGTGAAGGATATGTTGAAAGACGTTGAGGATCGTGACGGGACCGCCTCTACGATGAGCCAGATGAATCCGTGGCTGCCTTTGAGCGACGAGGAGAATTGGTGGTCAACAGAAATCACTGTTGAAGATCTTCCTTCACTGACGCTCTTGACACGTATTGAGATTCCTACGCTCAGCGCGGATGAGTTGCCGATTTTGCATCATCCACGGAGGGGTAGGATGAAGGTCGAACTTGGTCCAAGAAAAATGGCCCGCTTGTCCCGAGAAGAACTGACGGCAGCCCAACATACCACCCGGAGGCTATTTTGGAGTCCTTATGGCTCACGGATGCAATGGCCACGACTCGACTTTGCTTACCTGTTTACCATAAACGCGGACCCAGATGCTGAGACATGGTTACCCCGGCGTAGCTGGGCGATGAAGGTAGATGAACGGGCGAACTCGGAGAGAGTCCTTTCCGTCAATGCGGAGGCGTTTGGATCTGAGAACGGATACCCAACGGACCTCACTTGGGTTCGCGACAACCGATCCTTCGGAAAACTCCATCGTTTCGTTGGTTGGCATCACGAGAAACTTGCGGAGGAAGAAGAGGCAGACATATGCGCTCGTTCAATGTATTCGCGATTCGAGGCGGTTCGGGTGACATATCCCCTCCTCGTCGTCGAACCTCTCCCACAGAGATCCAATTTCTTACTCCCCCTTCCGGTATCTAATGCAACTCCAAGGCCGTTCTTCCTTCTTGCCAAGTACTCTTCCCTGGAGCTTCTCTCTCCGACGGAATGTGAATATTTAACAATTATCCCATCGATCCTCCGCCATCTCGAGACAGCCATGATTGTCAAGTCCCTCAGAAGCACACTCTTCCCCCGCGCTCCTCTCGCAAAGATACCCTCTTCATTCCTCACGACTGCGGTGACAGCTCCCGTGGCTGAAGACCCGACCAATTACCAACGCCTCGAGACCCTCGGGGATGCCTTTCTTAAATTTACCGTCGCCGCGAACCTGATAGCTACCTATCCATCGTGGCACGAAGAATATCTAACCAGACGCAAAGATCACGCTGTAGCGAACTCCCGTCTCGCAAAAGAAGCTATTCGACGCTCCATTTTTCGGTGGATCATCCGTACACGTTTCTCACCCAAACGATTCAAGCCACTATACCTCTCTGCACCAGAGGAACCCGTCGTTGTCCCGGAGAACCCTCTCGAAGAAACCAAGGACGAGCCCATGGTTACAGGGCGAAAGGCGCGCAAGGAGATCGACGAAGTATCGACGAAGATGTTGGCAGACGTCGTTGAGTCTCTGATTGGTGCTGCATACCTCCACGGCGGGTTTGATCTCGGCGTGTCGTGCGCCCAGCTGTTCGGTCTAGGACTCGAGTGGCGCACCCTCCCGCAATGTGTTGAGATGGCGCTGTCCCGCGTCGAGAACACGGACGAGGTGTCGACGCAG
>JBBPNO010000722.1:0-16066 GCA_038090915.1 Boletus eberwhitei
TCCCGTCAACTATTCGCCGACATTGGGTGGAGGACATCCATCATATATCTAGTAGGCCATATATGCAGTGTACATCCTCATCAACCATTCATCAAGATTGGGCAGGGGATAGCCAACCCATGTCCAGGCAACAATATAAAGGTATGGTTCATTTCAAGTCTAACATAGAGATTTAGCACGGATGATACATCCATGAATGTTGGCATGTTGTCACGATGTTCAAATGGCATGTGTGATATGTTCTAACCCCAAGATCTTTGGTATAAGATTTTTAATTGTATCCGGCAACAATGCCGGATTCCAAGACATGTACATAATCTAATTGTCGGCTCCACATTCACCAAAAAAAATGTCAGTTGTACAATTTTTACAAACCGACGTGTAGCACTTGCGCAACGCCTCGCTTACGGAGCGATTATGTGAAAATGATCAGCGCGTCCCAGTTATAACGCAGCCGCATCGGAGTCATAGGGACGCGTTTCTTTCGGTGCAGTAGCTGCATAGTGCATACTCTGTACATTTCCAAACTACGATTCAAATAGCACTAACTTATATTCCGCACGTCACTGCATCCGCCTTGACGACTTCCTGGCAGGAGCTACAACCTCCTGCGAACTCTCACACTGCACCCTATATCGTTTGCCGAGTTTTCGAGTGGATGTATCAGCTTCCGCTGATGCCTCGTCCGACAGGACCACGTTTGTGCGCCCACGCTGGTGCGTATGGCTTCCGGAGGGTACCATCTCCACGCTTGAGCTTGTGGACTTGTCAAAATCTTCAGAGAAGTGATCGTCTGCACTGCCATCGTCCGCGCTACCATCATCGATAAACTCGTCATCACTGTCCGACGAATATTCCAGTTCGTCGCTATCTGATTGGACAAAACTATCTTTGTCATAATCATCTTCATCTGCCGAACCCGGAGAGTCATCCCAGGGTCCGATTGCCTCACCAACCGGGTTCTGAATGTCGGGTGCTCTCCTTCGCTGGCGAGGGCCGCAGCGCTCGGGGTGCGCCAGTCGCCAATCTTGAAGACGGTGAACTAGATCCTTGAATCGACAGAGCTAAAATGAACCAAAAAAAAAAAGTTGTGAGACTTCGTGATACAGAGGAGAGAAACTGAGATACCGATCCACTTGCTTGCCTTTGGGGATCAAAGCACCAGTGCATATAACCCTTACGCTGATATACTTGATCTAGACGGTGACCTCGGTATTTACCGAACCAAATCAGCTCAGACCCGGGAGACCGTGACTTGTATACGTCGTCCAGGAAGCGTTTATTGGCATCATACAACATTTGGTACTGGACACGATACATGTTCAACGAACCATATCACATATAGGACACAGAATCGGAACGACATACCCAGTCTCGGTGGCTGTTAGAGGGGCGTAATGCCCACCATATCACATCTTGCGGAACATCCTCGATGGGTACACCTGCATACTTGCCGTTACTTCCCCGAGGTAAAGGGAACTTGCCAGGCGGCCGTGTTGCACTGAGATGTTGTTCGTATCGAGCATTTGCCCTCACGAAGAAATTGTACTGCCCGAATCATGCATACATGAATGCTGTGCTCGAAAGGAGACTGCGAGATCAAGTACGCACCCATGGAGAAGACGAGCGGTCAGGGTGAACCAGCCAGATCCTGAGTCCATCCTCGATTTCATCCAACCTTTTCCCTTCGGATTTCCCACCAATGGGCACTGGATATTCTCCTGGAAGACGTGTGCTGAGCCATTCTTCATAGAGGTCATTGGCCGCTACTATATCATTGTACTTTCAGATGGTACATGAGTGCCAAATGCACAGAATCGAGTCGTTATTCTTACCCAGGAGTTTTTTGCACGTGCTTGATCCACTGCCCAAAACCGGAGCGAGGGAGAGATGGAGTCCAGACGACTTCCCAATTCCACACTGTCAGTACTGAATGGAATTGGATAGGCACCTGGGTCCTGTCGCTCTACACTGACAGATGGATGGATTTGATTGCTTGAGTTGCTTGGATTCATGAGGCGAAGAAGGAAAACAACAAGGTTACCAGTTAAATTTGTGTTGCGCACCTTTTATATTTTTGACGTTGTGTGACTCGTGAAAGCCGGAGCCGAATTGGCTTCACACGAACAGTCTGGAAGATTCATCACTTGTCGCGTTTACAAATATAGACTCTCACTCTCTCCGGAAGTTTTCTTAGCTTCATCCACAAAGTCAATCACAATAGATGCATTTCCTCCGGTGTTGTTCAAGCGTTTTTATTCCTAGGGCCGAGGAGTCAACGTACCAAACCACGGAGTCCGGGTTGCAATTCACTGCATAATTATATGAGAGCAACGTGAATGATGCAGGAGGGCTAACGAGTCATCGGATACCTCAGTGCTGAGGTACTATGCAATGAATGGGGGGACTTGGACCGCGTCCGCGGGATGATCTTGTCCCCTACCAGTCAAGAACTGCGTTCAAATTATGCAGATTTACATCAAGTTTCAAATGAATACAACACACCAGCGTGGACGCATATGTCGTGGCAAAGAGACGAACGAACGCGACGATGTCCAGTAGTTTTAGTAGACGAGAGACGGGATCCGAGAGTACAAAGAAGAAAAAAGAGAACAAGCACGACGAAATAAAGATAGCCAAACCGTGACAATGACACTGAGACAGGTCACAGAAGCAAAACGACGCAAATGACCAGCCTGTGGATCACCGCACCTCTACTAGTACCTTGGCCCGAAAATTTTTCAAAGAAACCTCATTCCGCTCAAGCTGCACAACGATCTCATTCAGCGAAGCGACACGCCTAAACGACCCATCCGGCTGCTCTAAAAGCACCAACGCACCAGACGGCTGACTGAGCCGGACAATCCACTGAGTGGCGTCGACTCCGTGTCCGAGTCAGCGTCGGTGTCGTGAATCCACGTGCGATCGTGTCTGTATGCGAGTCCGAGTCGCTATCTGGTTCGTCTCCCCATAGAGACTCAACATCTTGAATCCACGGATAGACAAACACCACCTTTCGTGGTTCCTGCAACGGAAGCACATCTGCGGTCAATTCATCGGCCAGATAACGATTCTCTTGCAGATGGTCAATCCCTAGTTGCTGTACGCCGAGTCGCTTGACGGGGAAGAGGATAGAGGCAACGGTTGGCGAAACGCGCGAGTGGGAGACGGGCAGCTCGCTTGTAAATTACCTTGGCTTTGTGTGGCGATAATGAATGCCACCCGTGTCTCCAATGTCCATGTCGCTAGCCTCGATGGTTGGGGCAGTAAACGGAGCTTGGGTGTAGACCACGAGGGAAGCAGGCAGACAACTGTTGTATGGGTTGCCTTGCCCGTCCAGGCCAGCACGGTCACTTCACCAGACCGAGCTACGACTTCTTTCGAGAAATGTCCAAGCGCAGCTTCTCTTTCGCCACAGTGGAGCCAGATGTCACTTGAGAGGAAACCGATCAACGAGTATGCAACATGTTTTGCGCGTCGAAGCGAGTCGTAGTTTGTCGCGCACACCGAGATCGTGTGGATGGAATGTCACAATAGTACCGGGGGCAAGTTGGATGGCAGATGCTAGTTCCTGCATGATCTCGGAGGATTCTTTATGAATCGCGTGCGTGTCGTGAAGGTATGGATTCCAATCGCGATCGTAAAAACGAAAGACTTTGGGCGCAAAAGTTTCTCCAGTGACGATGGAAATCCTACGCTTGTAAGATAAACGAGAGTTGCCGGCGAGTCTTCGTACCATTCGTACATGGGCAAGAGTGAGCTTGTCGTTTTATCTATACAGTACGTATCGCTCCAGGCCCAACGATAATCCTCGTCACCGTCCCGAACCATTTCGCAGAATTTGCGTAGCATTTCGTTGAGCAGTGATGGATCCAGATCCAAGACCAAATTAACCACGTTCACATCATGGAACGATGGTTCCTCTCCCTCCCATACATGGGAGAACATGACGTATTTGAAGTATTCACGATGACTCGTGTGATGCGTGCCTTGTCCAGTCTCACGGTTGTCGAGCAGACAAGCTCCTTGAAGGTGGTTTCCACTTTGAATATCGCTCAGCTGCATCACATAGACAACCTATCTTGACATCGATAAGGACTAGTGGACATCTTTTGAAGATCTCCCGAATCGTGGCGTCAATAGTTCCAATGGTCTGCTGGGGTGAGATGGAGCTCTCGCACATTTTTGTAGAAAGTCCTCAGCCCTGGCGAATGCGCTCGGAGAAGAGGTACGTACCACGGATTTTTGGATCAGGGGACCTTTCAATTACGGATAACATACTGGTGAATGCATCAATGGCTTCGTCATAGCGTTGCATACCATGCAATGCCGAATGTCTACATTCTTAACCACAATGGCGGGAAGGATCCTCATTGATTGCCTTGGTAGGCGTTAGATTGTCCAAGAAGATCCCAAGAATAGCCATACCACATCAACATCCTTCAAAGCTTCTGTCCACAACCCCTTCACTGCTCTAGCCCTACTTCGTTTGACGAGAAGACCTGCCTTGCTCGGGGGATCGAAAGCCAATGCCAAAGTGTGCTGTGCAATCGCATCATCATATTTTCCGCACACGAACGACAGGATGGACTATACGACATGCGGTACTGGTGATGAGATTGCGATGTGACCAATTGGCGATGGCTGGATGGCAAGGGACCTGGGTGCCGTCCCTAAGTGCGAGTTGGAAAATAGAAAATAGAAAATAAAACTACCTGTGTGGCATCGATAATGGCGGCGCTCCACTGCTGTAGACGTGTTCGCACAAGAGCACGATTGGCAAATGTGTTGTGGCTAGGATTCGAGAACATAATTTCTTTGGACAACGTCGCTTCTGCGTTCACAGAGTCGAATTCTATTCTATCAACGCAAAGTGATCACTGACATGCAAGACAACCACCACCGGACGACAGAGCGATGAAACGAAGATTGACGGAAATTTTAATGGTGGAACCAACGTGCGTACGTGAAGGAATGTCTAAAAACAAGACTGACGTACCCGTGTAACGTGGAACGAATCTCCCGTTGCTGACAAGCAAGGACGGCTTCCTACCGTGACTGGGGAGTGACCATGATTCTAAGTATGTAAAGGTGGATATGTCGATACATGTGATCTGTCTGGACGTCGCTGCAAAGAAGTACTTACTGTCGCTCGACATGCAAACGGCGTAGCTGGATAGGAAACAGGGATGGCGGGTATGTCGATCAGGTTCTCACCGGCTTTCGTGTCCCAAACACAGACCGAGGACTGGCGTGGCGATCGCGATGTGCTTCCCGCTTGGGCTGAACTTGACTCCAATAACGTCGATGCCGTGTCGAAGTGGACTAAGCAGACTCTTCCCAGTGGAGATGCTGAAGATGTACGCAGTGTCGTATTCCGATCTTGGAGCGATTTTCGTCGAGTCCGGAGAGACATCGATCGCACCGACCTGACCGTTGTGCTCTTCCACCTCTGGCACTTTGTCATTCGTTCTCGCATCCCGCACCACCACCGCCCATCCTTCGGCAAGCACTATCCATCGTTCACCCTTCGACACCTTAAGACCACACATGAGACCATCCGTCTTCACAGAACAGCTCACCTCCCGACTGTTGTCAATTTGTTGTCGTCGAAGTGTTCTGTCATTGTTGCTGTTTATGACCTGTTTTCCGTCCTTCGTCTATTCTGACAGGAAATTTTTATGGCTTGCTCGCTGTGGTCTTGGTGAACGGTCAACATTGCAATATCCTGCTGTTGACAACTGTACACACATAGCTTCGTTGCATCATGGCCTATAGGGATCCTTGCGGTGCAGAGCCAAGGAATAATCCACGAGTGTCTGTTCCCATAGCTTGTTCTCATGATCAAATTAGCTGCATCGAGACGATTGTAACGGTATTGCTTGACGACTACTTTCAGTAGCTCGTTCCCCCGACCTCGGCGGGAGAAGGAGTGGACTAGGTCATCCGGACCAAGCTAAACGCAGAAAATATTGAGAACTCTAGTTGCAGAGGCGCCAGCGTGTGGGGATCAAAGGCGGTGAATCCCCTCCGAAGGAAGGTGATGGTAAGGAACAAGCGTCCTAACGATGTATACAATTAGCTTCTCTTTACCAGCACTTTCAGTCCTACCAACCGAGTAATATTCTCGAGTTTGCTCGTTGTTGAACGTTGATCATTTGGACATCGTTATGCCGAGAAAAGGAGTTCTCTACTTTGTATTCCCACGCCCATGTCACTGCATCGACACGCATGCTGAACCTGGTGCGAAGGTCTCCTTCCCTCGTTCGTAAACTGCATATTCCTCTCAAACAACAACCAAAATCAGAGAAAAAGTATGAGGGTGAACAACAAAAACAACCCAAAGTGCAGGCAAGCACGAGTCCGAGGAAACGAAAGACGGATGCCGATAAAGACTCGATTCGACATGGTATGCCTCGTATTTTTTATATCCATCCGACTGATGGACATGATCCCATGTAAACACAGTCAAACGCAATGAACTAGGCGTGCAAATGCTCTCGCGCCAGCTTCATGCCCAGATATTCAAACATGCCGCCTTCCCCCCGCCCGAGCCTGCTTTCGTCCAAATTGCACGCGACCACCTTCATATGCACGGTCTTGACCCCAAGCAGGGCTCTGTCCTTCCAAATACAGGGTTTACACTCCCCCCGCTCCAAGGTGCCGACATCGACGAGCACTTCTATCGTGTAGGCCAGCACTGTGCCCAACCTTGGTTATCCCTCGCCAAGCAACTCGCGCAAAACGCGTTGCCTCCTAAACCAGAGTATTTTGACGTGAAATCGGGCTGGGTCAAATACTACCACCTCCCAGATGGGTCGAGTTACAGCGAACACGTCGCATACCCGGAACATGACGGCCAACCTGAGCAGATGCTCGTGTTTGACGTCGAGACGATGCCGCCGTACTATCCGTTCGCCGTTCTCGCCTGTGCTGCGTCCAAACACGCATGGTACTGCTGGATATCGCCGTGGTTGCTCGGCGAGACAGAGGAAGTGCAGCATTTAATTCCGTTGGGTAATCCCGAGGCACCGCGTGTCGTCGTCGGACACAATGTCTCTTATGACCGGCAGCGCGTCCGCGAGGAGTATAGTCTCAGCGGTACACAGACGCGATTTATGGATACAATGTCGCTTCACGTCGCTGTCAATGGTATATCGTCGCATCAACGACCGGCGTGGATGAAACACCGCAAAGCGAAAGCAGCGCGTATCGAACAGCGCGCCGAGGCTGTCGAGGCAGTGATCGAGATAATGCACAATGCTGCGTCGCAAGCAGAGTCCGAGGTCGACGATGCGCGCCGCGCGCAACTCCGTCGTCTGCGTAGCGAGATCGAGGAAAGTCTGCCTCAGCTCCAAGAAGATGACGCGGACGCGAACGACGCTGAACTCTCACAGCAACGCTGGGAAGACCTCACGTCTGCCAACGCCCTTGCGGATGTGGCCAAGCTTTATTGCAACATCAACCTCGACAAGGAGATTCGTGGGGATTTCATGAACTCCTCGAGAGAGGCGATTCACGCTGATATTCAGGATTACCTTGGGTACTGCGCCGAGGACGTTTATGTGACACATCAGGTCTTTGCGCAGGTCCTTCCGGCGTTCCTGGAGCGGTGTCCGAGTCCGGTATCGTTTGCTGGTATCCTTACCATGGGTACGAGTTTCCTGACGGTAAACGAATCATGGGAAGAGTATCTACGCAATTCGGAACGGACGTACCAGGAGTTGGAAGGCAAGGTCAAGAAACATCTCGTCGATCTTGCGGAGCAGGCAAAGGGTATGATGCAGGATGGATCCTGGAGAGATGATCCTTGGCTTTCTCAGCTAGATTGGACCCCGAAAGTCGCAAAGAAATCCAGAGGCGTGTATAACATTGTACGTCGTGTCCTACGTATATATCTTTCGTATGATAATCCTCTGCAGAGTCCAGAGCCTACATCCCAGACTAAGTCGTTTGTGGACAAAAAGCCCGCGTGGCTACGCGATTTACTCAGAGATGGCGTCTTCAGTGCTAGCAGCGTGAACCGCGTGCTTCCGACTCTTCTCAAATTATCTTTTGATGGCTATCCTTTACAATACACGACGGAGGAAAAGTGGCATTTCATTCGCGATGGCGAGGTGACACGGCCTCCCAGCGCGGGCACAAAGAAGATTTTGACTATCCTAGGGCCAACGCATGGTGTTCCTTACTTCAAGGAGAGCCGCCTGACCGCGTCAGACACGTCGTTAGCTCTGGCCGTTGCCAGGGGAGAACGCACGCCCGAGCTGGAAGCTCGCATTGTTAATCTAGCAAAAACCCTTGCAAACGAGGAGGATTATGAACAAGATCCTGTACTACGACAACTAGATTGGAGACCCGTCCTCGTCACTCCCCGCACACGGTTGTCCCCATCTACCCCAAAAATACCTAATCCCCAGGTTATCTGGCCGAGATGGTATTGGGACCTTGCAAGACCGAAGAAAGACCTCCCACCTGGCACGCTCGACATCACCGTACGAAACCGCATCTCTCCGATTCTCCTCCGCCTGTCCTGGATGGGTCACCCTCTTTTTCATTCCAGGGAACATGGATGGACGTTCAGGGTCCCCAGCGCCGTCGAAGTCGCCACCCGAGCACAGCCGCTCGTCTTTTCAGATGCCGCTGACCAGACGTTGTGCGAGATGACACGAGGAGAGGGTGAACGCCGTTTTCTCTTCTACAAACTTCCACACAAGGATGGCGAAAGCGCCAACGTCGGGAGTCCACTCTCCAAGACCTTCATAAAATACGCTCAAGATGGAACGTTGACGAGTCCCGGGGACGATGCCCAGGATGCTCTGGACATGAACGCTCAATGCAGTTACTGGATCAGCGCGCGCGATCGGATATTAAATCAGATGGTCGTATGGCAGAACGAACAGGTCGACATTCAGTATGCGCGGTCGTCGGAGCACAAGTGGGGTATGATCCTTCCGCAGGTGATCACGATGGGCACTGTCACGCGTCGCGCGATCGAGAAGACATGGTTGACAGCGAGCAATGCGAAGAAGAACCGTGTGGGGTCCGAGCTAAAGGCAATGGTTCGCGCGCCGCCAGGGTATGCCATCGTTGGGGCCGACGTTGACTCGGAGGAGCTTTGGATATCGAGTTGTATGGGTGATGCACAGTTTGGTTTGCACGGGGCCACTGCGATCGGTTGGATGACGCTCGAAGGTACCAAGGCTGCAGGCACGGACTTGCACTCCAAGACGGCGAGCATATTGGGGATCTCACGTGATCAGGCCAAGGTGTTCAACTATTCGCGCATCTACGGGGCGGGAATGAAACACGCCGTCCTGCTTCTGTTACAGTCAAACGCAGCAATGCAACCCGAGGAAGCCAAAAGGTTGGCCGAGAACTTGTACGCGTCGACCAAGGGCAAGAATACCCATCGACCGGATCTCTTTGGGCGCAAGTTTTGGTTTGGCGGGACGGAGAGTTTCGTGTTCAACAAGTTGGAGGAGATCGCATTGTCCGATCGACCGCAGACGCCTGCGTTGGGATGTGGGATCACGGCGGCGCTCTCTAAGGACAACTTGCCCGCCGAGTTTGGGGCGGATTACATGACGTCGCGGATCAATTGGGTTGTCCAATCATCCGGGGTGGATTATCTCCATCTCTTACTCGTCGCGATGGACTATCTCACACGGACGTACGACATTGACGCGCGATTCCTCATTTCGGTGCACGATGAACTACGGTACCTCGTTTCCGAGGCGGACAAGTACCGCGCCGCGCTGGCGTTGCAAATTGCAAACGTATGGACGCGGTGTTTGTTTGCATTCAAGTTGGGCATGGATGATTTGCCGCAAGGCGTGGCGTTCTTTTCGGCGGTGGACGTAGATCGAGTTTTGCGAAAGGAGGTGGACATGACGTGTGAGACGCCGTCGCATCCATGGGCGATTCCGCCCGGAGAGAGTTTGGATATCGTGACGACATTGGAGCGGACGGGGGGGTCGTTGTGGCCGGACGGGCGGCCGATGGATGTAGGTGGGAGAGCGGACGAGGGTGGGGTGGGCATGTTAGAGGGTGGTGAGGGGGTGCGGGGATATCAACGACCCGATTGCTTGGTGCATAGGGCAAAAGGCGCTGCGTTTTTGCGGGCGCAGGCGACGGACGAGTTTGCGGAGGTGAGGCATCTCGCGAGGCAGGCGCAAGGGCCACGAACAACACGTTCCGGGGAAGTGAAGGCAGGCGGGAAGGGTAGCCGGCGGAGCCGAGTGCAAGAGCACGGGGATGTCGATGTCGACAGGAGTGTATGGATGGCCATGCAGGAAGTGATGAATGCAGGGGAGTCTTGATTGACGGACATGGGCTGGCCCGGACGCCTGGCAAGGCATAGAGGTATTGTAGTCACATCGTCAATATTAGCGTTACTTGTAGGGCTGTTCACAAGGTGGAGTAATAATCATATTGCCGACATGCGGGAAGAGCGTCTTGAACTCGCAATGTGTCATAGATATTCGAGTCGACAAAGAGCGCTGGCCAGGCTGGCAATTGGGGCTGATGATGTGAAATCAATCCACGTGACCACGACGCGCGCGCCAACCTACCAGTAGAATACTACATCTCTGTGTCAACTTCATTTCCCGACAAACCATCCTGCATAGATCTTTGCCGCTGTCCTTGCAGAGCAAGTAGACGCACCTAACGTTCTTCTTTTCCCGTTCCACACTCTTTGTGAACGCACGTCATGGTCTTCTTCACATCTTCCAATATCATCGCGATGTCGATCATCGTCTACCTCTGTGTCGTCGCGCCGAGCGCATCAGGAAAGACCGGCCAGGGTACCGCCGGTCTCTCTAGATACCGTAGGGATGCATCTCAGACTAAGCCCACAAAACCCGCTGGAGTACCAAAGCCCGCGCACGACAACCATCACAATACATCATCCATAAGCGCAGTGGAAACGGCGGCAGCATGGCGCAACAGAAACAAGACCAAGGGCACGTCGAGAGACACACCTCCCCGCAAAAACGTGACGAAAGTGAGGCCTGGCTCGGGGTCGCGGGCGGGCACGCCTACCAAGCGGCGACGCCAAAATGAACAGCCCACACCTGAACCGACGGGGGACGCGTCTGCATCGACGACGGTGTATATCAATGGAGCGAGTGCGTTCGCGCTATTGCTACCTCAGAGTTCAGGTGGTGGGTACCTCATTGATGCCGCTCCCACATGTTGTAACCTCTTTTCTTGTTTCGCAGAGATGGTGTCCAGTGCAGAGAGTGACGGCGTTGCATACTGTACGGATGGAAGTGGGTGCGGAAACCCTTTCCCAGACGGGTTCATCACAGGGGCTGCGTACTCGGCAGCGGCGGATGGATCGTATGTGCAGGTAGGTGGGGCCATTTGGGTTACCGACCGCGAGAGCGAGCTCGTTGGAGGTACTGATAAATCACTGATGCCCTACTTTAGATAACAGGTTGCATGGACGCCAGCAAGTTCCCGTTTGCAAACGGTGATGATGGTGGACAGTTTGATAACAGGTTCCCCAATGGTGCACAGTGCACCTATGGAGGCTATGGCGCAAGTTTCATCGAACAGTAAGACGTTTGTCAGTGTCCGTATGATACCGGTTGGTTGACCTTCTACGTGACGTTGCGCGTCATGCTCGTGTTTTCAACAAAAAGGGTCGAACCGTCTGGAAATCGGTTTTGTCTGCGGTGCTGCAAGAACGCGGATGACCAGCAAAACTGTAATTCGCACCAAGATCGAGCTGGATGCTCCGTGGCGGTCCCAGGTACCTACGAATTCGGGGGAGTCGATTGTTCCTAGTTAGATTTGTACGGCGGTTGATGGACCACGCTGGATCGTGACCGACATATAAGCCCTTTGGTGAATGTAATTCACAGGTTCGCTCGCTGTATCGTCGCATGGTCGCTTGGGGAGGTTGAAACGTTGATGACTGGTGCCAGTGGAAGATGGTACCGAGACATTTACTGTACAATGATATTTGATTAAATGCAAGCAAATGCACCTACTAAACAAGGTCGAAAGCCTGGTCCTTAGCCTGCAAGGGGGATACCAGGATTCATGAGCATGATGGGCTGGTCTGCTCATATTCATAAGAACCCTTCTGCCCAGTCTGTTGAGAGGGGCGTGTCTCGATCATACGTCGCGTAAAACTTCTCCAACGAAAGCTGTGACCAAGCCTTGGCTGCCCTCGGGCGATTCAAGTCTTTCCAGCTCTTATAAGAGCGTCCCTCCAACCGCCTCGTCTGCATCTCGAACCCCACATCATCCCTGATATCCTCCACTATCTCACCTCCCTCCTTGCTTTCATCGCCGGCAAATAGTCGGTCTTGTGGCAGTGGATCTGGTCCTCCAACGGTAAACTGGCGTGTCTTCCACTTCATGACGTCTTTTCTGAACATTTGGTTCATCGCTCCGAAGCGTACGATATGGTATTTCCCGGGTGCATGTTCTTGTACGAGCATCACTTTGATCCAGTAATAGTGGAGTGCCAGTGTCTTTCCGGGCGTGTACTCGTTGAACCATCCGATAACGACAGCGAAAATGGACGGGGGTGTAGATGGCGACTCTACCACCCTCCATACACTGCCGTCGACAGCCTTGACAAGCAAGTCCTAGTATAGCATTCGAGCTCAGTATTTTCTTCTATGGAACGTTCCTGGCATGCTTACCACAGAACTGCTCACAGACTGTTGACGCTCAGGAACAACATGCGCATATCGACTCGTGAACGTGAAATAACCAGCATTGTCCATCGTCCCCGTCGGCATGCCACTCTGGAGGGCATCTGCATTTGGAAATTCACAGTCCATGAATTCCGCCATTTCCTGAAAGCCAGATTTGGTGCGAACGAGCGCCTTTTCTGCCAGGCCAGTGTGAGGGAAGATAGGAAAGGTAGCCAGATATCGACATGGTGGTAAGCGGAATGATATCCCCAACCAGCTTGCACTCTTTCCGCTTTCGAGTATCTTCTGTGCGAGCGCTATCGTAGCTCCTATGCGGTCATGCTTTGCAAAAGCCTTGACTGGAAGAGTAGCGCCGAAAAGACCCATGATGCTAAAGACCATGTCGACGGGGTCATACGTATTCCGCATAATGGCACACTGCCAGATAGCATGCTCCCGAACGTCTGGTTCCACGCCAATCACATTATCCATCGCAGCGGCCAGCGACAACAAGTTCGCAGACTGGTGACCAAATATCTTTGCTTTCATCATAAACAGTGGTCGAACATTTGGATCGTCGCCGGGGAATTCTCGAAAGAAAAACATGAACCCTGTCACGCATGCATCGACAATATCCTTGACAGTGGCGATGGCGAGGTGCCCAGGAACAACTTCTGTTACAAGGCTAGATCGGGTGAAACCTGGGCTAGCGACGACGAAGCCTGTGCGGGTGTCAAGCGTCAATTAAGGATGTGATCAACAAAAATTCCTCGCCTGAACCAAAGCTCCATTGAAACACGACCACGGTACGCTTCGGCGCTAACGTTTCCTGCAACGTCCATCCACGGTGGATCCACCCAGTCTCTTCGTCGAGACGTGGGATGTACTGCAAACCTGCGGGAAGGATGATACAAAGGGCGCAGTGCATGTACAACTCATACATGTGCTCAATCTGCCAAGCCTTATCGTCCTCGCTCGACTGCACAATACACAGCAGATCGAGCCACAGGCAGTTCACACCTTCCCTCTCCGCGATGAGGCATGCGTGCTGAAGGACTTCGGTGCTGACGGCATTGGCGTTGGAGCTGCCCATCACCCGAAAGGTGGGGACTGCCTCGAGCTCGAAAGGCATTCCACGCCAAATGTACGACACGGTCACGTATGCGATGTCGGACACGTGCAGATATTCTTCAATTTGCAGTCGCTTATGTTGTGTAAGTCGATTGCAATTGATGAAGCGAAAGACGTAAGGGGATGCAGTGGTGCTAATGTCGATCGATTGGTCTCTTTGGCCGATCCAGTCCACAGGAACGTCGAGGATGATCCTTGACTCAGAAGAGGTGGAGTCCAGGCCAATCGATTCTGCTTGTTTCACGCCATCAATCGGGATCTGGTTGCGATTGTCCGTAGATTTGACGGCAGATATAGCACGAGGAGCCGGAGCGTCCTGACCGACGTCTCTACCATGTTGATAACCTCAGTATAACCTCGAAAATTAGCCGATAGTGACACCTACCTCACGATCTTCCCTGCACCTTCAGTTGGAAACTCTTCTCGTTGCTTTCTGTGCGACGACGATCAATAGCTGAACACACGCATGAATAAATGACGTGGTAACCCACAACTCAGTCACTATGTTGGACATTCGGGTTTCTTGATGCGATGCCAGAAAATAGATGTGCTATCGATAGCTGTCAATAAATGGATTCTGATGGAACTTGCCTCGTCGGACTCAAAGGTCAAGGACCTCATGTTCGGGCACAGTTAGCTGACCATGCGAAAGCGGACGTGAACCTTGAACAGGTGTGTTGGCTTCATGGTAAGTCAATACAGAGTTGGTGCCCTAGTCTTCGAGGCTTCACTCTCCAAACAGGCCAGAACAAAAAAGCCACGTATGAACTGCTCAAAAAAAAAAAACACCGCTCTGGCGGTGCAGTGCGCATCCCGTCGCGGAGTACGGCAAAAATCAGGCACGGAGTGAAATGTCGGTGTCGGCAAGATCCTTAATGCATGCCGAGAACGTACAGCCCACTGACATGAGCATGAGGCTCATTCTGAGCAACATATTTCGACGTTAAAATTAATTGCAGTCAATCGTTTGGCTCATAGCCAACGGCTAGCTAGACTAGGCTAGACTCCCAACGACACGACGGGTTAACAACTTTCGATAAACCAACCACCAATCGAGGCACGAGGTCAGCGCGCGGTCTGTAATGGGCTGGAGTCAAGCAGCCTACCTCACGGTCGTGGCGTGTTCACCACAGGATGTTGAATAAAATAAAAGCCCACTTTCATAGCCCCTTTCGCCTCAAACACGATGAGCACCAGCACATTCTCCATCATCTCCAGCATCTTCGGGTTCGTCGCAGCTGCCATAACCCTATTGAAACTTCTCATCAAGACATGTCGATCTCATCTTCCGAGCCAGAAGATTAAGGAATTGGAGTCCCTGATGGATGAAACAGAGACACTTTTCATAAAAGTTGTCGAAGAGGGCCACCTGATAGAACCTGGGCTCGTTAGGCAGACAGAACGTCACCTCACAATGTAAGTCCGTTCCACGCTCTGTGGCTTCACAAACTTGCCCTTCCCACAGGCTAAGAACGTTGACATACCATTTACAATCTCGTGCCTATAATGCGACAACGCTCCGTCAAGATTGTCTTGAATTCCTCAGAGGGACTTCAAAATCGATCGGTGGCGCGTGTCGGACCCTCAGACGGCTTAGAGCGGAACTCGTGGTGCGTATATTCGATTTGGTGTCATGGAGCCGTAGTCTGACGAGAGCCGCCTGAGTAGACATGCAGCGAGAAGAGACTCTGTAAACTTACGGAGATGAACCCAGTCCGCTCTGCTTCATCACCTGCTCTGCCTCTAGATCCCATCTCTGGTCCCGAGTGCCACTCTAGCTCATTACTTTCCACTCAGATTGTTCGGCCCCGTTCGTGTCCACCAGTACTCTCGGGATGGAGATTGGATCATGCGCGATATGGATTCACTCAAGGGAGTAAGTTGCTTGATGCTGGGGTCGTACCGCGTCGTTATCTGATGGACTTCTGTACAGATCCATTCCACGATCCCATGCGGAGTGACTCGGACGTACGAACAACTGATGCACAGTCAGGTACATCAACTATTCACACATCAGTCACCCTCGAGCCTGGAGCTTGAGCGTGGTGGATCGCAACATCGCCAGCGATGGCGACGCGCGGTCACAAGGTTGAGAAATTCATTCTCAGCCGGAATTTTCCGGATCCGGACATTTGTTAATTTCCCGTGTGCGTTCCCTTGTTTTATATACGGTCGACTGTACATATTCCAAGGATGCTTGATGCTTCCTAATGTATGAGATCTGCCAGTTTGACGATGCCATTCCGGTCCCCCCCAGTTGCGGTGCAGCCCTTCGACGG
>JBBPNO010000723.1:0-16025 GCA_038090915.1 Boletus eberwhitei
CGTACCTTGTCGTGACAGCCGGTCGTCGAAGGGGGATCGGGGCGTTTTTGGCGTTGAGCGTGTCTGGGGGGGGGGGGGGGTCGGCGGCGCGTATGTCGATGGCCGACGACATGGCATTTTACGATGATGATCCATGGACGGTAATTCTCCCGCGCCGGCGTCACATGAAATGTGTAGACGTGTAAGGGGGACTCGTTTTTGCCGAGCGACTCGTGGTCGCCATGGACTGGACCAGGGACGGCGTCCCTGACCCCTGGGCTGCAAGACCCGAGACCGAACGATTCGTGCAACTTGATACGCCCTGGCCCAGGGCTAATTCGGAGACGCAACATGCGACACTGCCCTCGTGATCATCAATCATATCACGGGGACACAATGACAATCGACCGCAGCATGATGCATGATGCACGAACAGTGGCATTTGTTGATTTGCGTCGAATGCGTGAAAAAGATATCCAAAGGGCTACATTACATTAGACTAGGTATCCAACAAAAAAAAAAAGAGTCGTTGCGAGACGTTGACAGTGATCATTTGAGACACAACGGTCCGATCCGATCCATGAAGCGTAGGGCGGGTGCGAAGGACGCCATCATCAAACCATCCGAAGCAACCAACAAATATGAAGGCGAAAAAAAAAACCCCACGTCAGTGACATGGGACACATAGGGAAAGAAAAGTAAAACAAGAAAGGTGTTGCTCGCATGGATCATCGACCATGCATTATGCGGGTAAAGCCAAAAAGAAAAGAAAAAAAAAACAGGGGTAAAAATGAGATGTGATATTCTGCCAACGTGCGTTCGTTGGTCGCACAACCCCCACAGGACATGGACGATCACGCTTATACGCTGCTGTGTTCAATGTCCTCCTTTTCTCTGGGATACTCCGAGTATGTCGACTTTGGTACCCAGCCTGCCGATGTACGCGGTGTCGTCTCCTCGAGCATGCGATCGACTTGCTCGAGAGTGAGACCTTTCGTCTCGGGGACGAGGAAGTAGGCGTAGATAAAGGCGCATGTGCAGAGAGAACCCTATTGACAATGCTCATCAGTCACGCAAATGGCAGCGGGGGCAAAGGAAAGCATACCCAGATGAAAAAGACGGAGGAGCGAAGGTTGCCTGCATCGGTGTTGACCATGTAAGGGGTGATGACGGCGATGATGGTGTTCCACAACCAGTTGGAGGCCGTCGAGAGAGCGACACCACGAGAACGGATAGGAAGGGGGAAGATCTCACCTGCAATAAGACGTGAGCGACAGATCTGATGAATACGGGCAAGACTGACCGATCACGACCCAGGCACCTGGACCCCAGGTGGAGGCAAAGAAGAAGATGTAGATGGCGATAAAGGCGATTTGGGCGTTCACAGCAGGGATGTTGTTCGCGACGGTAGTGCCAGCGGCGTCGAGGTGGGTCTTGTTGAAGCCGACGGTAACACCGACGATGGCAACCAAGAACTGGCAAATGAGCATACCAAAGGCGCCCCAACTGCAAAAGGAAAAAGAAAGGGTTAATATTGACGTTGTTGTGACCATGAAATGATTTACATAAGGAGGGGACGACGGCCGATTTTCTCGATGGTCCAGAAGGAAATGGGGGTGGAGAGCACATTGACGAGGGTGAAGATGAGAGAGATGAGGAAAGAGTTGGAGATGGCACCAGTGGACTCGAGGAAAGGGGTGGAGTAGTAGAAAATAAAGTTGACACCTGTCCACTGCTGCATCATCTGGAGAGAGGTACCGAGGATGGTGCGACGAATGTTGCTGCTTCCCTCCCAAAGAGAGCCGGAGAAACAGTGGAGCCAGCTGAAAACGAAGCCAGAGTCGGGAATCATCTTGCGTTCGTGCTCGGCATTGGCGACAATCTCTGCGAGCTCATAGGTGATGTAGTCAGAGTCCTCTGGTTGACCACGAAGACGAGCGAGCACGGTACGGGCATCGTCGACCCTCTCTTTCTTGACAAAGTAACGGGGGGACTCGGGAAGAAGGTAAAGACCGATGCCGAGGATGAGACCCCAAGCGAATTGGATGCTAATGGGGATACGGTAGGAACCGGTATCTGTCCTGTGCTCTGTGGCGTAAGTGACACACGAGGCGAGAAGAATACCGATTGTGATGCCTGTGAAGAAGGGGGTTGAATGATGTACGGAATGATGAGATGGGTTGTACTCACAGAATTGGTAGCCAGAAACGAGAGCACCACGAACTTTTCTCGGGCAAATTTCGGACATGTAGAGGATGATGATAGCGGAGACGAAACCGACACCGAGACCGGCAATGAGACGACCAACGACGATTAAGGCTAGACCGGAAGAAGCAGCCTGTAGAATGCATCCAATGATGTAGATGACACAGCCCGCAATGATGGTTGGTCGACGACCATACCAGTCGGCAACATCACCAGCAATCAAGGCACCTGTGGGTTTGTCAGCGACGCGATACCAAGAATAGAGAATCTGTGAACTTTACCAAAGAAGGTACCAGCGGAGAGAATGGAGGTGATGAGGGAGTTGTTGGGACTCGACAAGGACGCCGCGTCGGGGCCCTGGATAAGTTTAATGAAGACTGCTGAACCGGTAACCCCGTTGATGTAACCAGAGTCGTATCCGCTGGGGACAGGGATGAGGGAAAGAATGGGGAGGGATGGAGAGGGACTCACAAAAAGATACCACCAAAGGAGGCAAAGGCGCAGAGCAAGTAGGCCTTGACTGTGACGGGAGCCTCGATGCGGTCGAGGGCAACGGGGCCAGAGAGAGATACACCACCACCTGGCATCGCAAAAGAGCAGTGATAGACGAAATTTGACTACGCTGTGGCCGGTGGGTCGAATATGGGGCGAAGAAGAAGGAAGGTGAAGGGTGCTGAGGGTTTTAAGGGGGAAAATATTATTATAAATTTGACAGATGGACCTGACATCCCCACGCAAACGGACCACCCCGCATCGCAACGGCCGGTCATGCCCGCATGGTTAACTTTGCCGACACTCTCCGTCCATGACTATCAGCATCTCATCATATTCCCACTGTGTTTCATCACTCAGTCCGTCAACAGCGCAGGCAGCCCGTTGGCCTCCGGGAGAGACAGTCGTCGCGTAGAACACGTCATGACCGTCAACTCAATTACCCCAGATACTAGCCGGTGACAGCTGGGGCCACATGAACGCACCTCAGTTGAAACAGGTCAAAACTTTGAATGACTGGTGACCGTAAATGCTCCTTTTTGGCGGTCTCCTCGGATGCCCATTTCATGGTCCACATGAGGCTGAGCCGTGAGCGCTAGAGCTTTGATTATCCTCAAAGACGGTGAGGCCCGAGGGAGGGGTCGGTGCCAAGTCAGAATACCCGTGACGTCGTCAGGCACGACGTAGTAACTCGACTCAGCTCAGCCCGGCTCAGTCCCGGCGAACCATCCCAACGAGTTACTTCGCGTTCTAGTATAAGAAATTCACTGCAAAGTGATCCCATCAAAGAAGACCCGCTAGCGCAGTTAAATCAATTCTATGGCGACGCCTCACCGCAAGCGTGATGAATGATCCGACACTTGTCCCAGCTTGCTCCGTCGACGTCCACGCGGCGTCATGTCACCCCGAGTTTCAGGCATCAGCGGTCCACTTTTTTATTATTTTCACCCCCCGTTGACGAGACGGAATCATGGGTAGTATATTCACACGTACTTGATATATGAACTCCAAGTAAATTATATAAATAACTGTCATACGATGCGTCTAGACATGTGGAACAAACGGAATGATCAATCTGAGACTCTAGCCACCGCATCGATTCACACGGTCTTTGTCAACAAAAGACTGACGTCGAGCATGGAGCGGAACGAAACTCCCCGCTCACCAGGCTGAACAAAGGCGATATGCGGGTCGCAGCTCGACCGATTAGTTCCATTGACAGTTCACTCTTGAAATCTGTCTGAACAAGAAATCCAGGCCGTACCTGAACGAATGTATAATAAGATTTTCTTATCCACACACTCAGATCAGTAGAGCACTTCAAATTTCAGCCCATGTATTTTCGATCAGGAAAGCGTCCAGTTTTTGCTTCTTTCCAAACGTCAATTTATTTTTATTTTTTTCGCGTACGGTCACTTCGCGTTTCAAGAAGACGCGTCATGTTTGTGCCAGGGTGAAACTTGGTGTCCCGTTTGAGCTTTGTGGGTAGATAAAATATTGATCCTCCCATGCCTGGACAATGTGGGGGGGGGGAAATCTGGGTCCTCCAAACGAGAAAATGTCAACTAAAAAGTCAAAGTTTACACCGTACAGCTCCCCCCGACATACTTGTTACTACAACCAGGCGCGACGGGAGAAACCCGCTCCTCTTACCCGGCCGGGCAGTGCACTTCTTGTTCGGATCCCAAATCACAATAACGCGACGAGACAATAAACAATCCAACGGTGTACAGCATCACGACCCAAGCGCCTTCCGAAGGCGCTGTCTGGCGTCAATGTCGAAATTACGTTGAAACGTCGACACGCACATGGAGCCTAAATCAAACGTGCACTCCTCAAAGTACGTTTACATAAATCGCCCCTCTTGTCTTTCGGTGCGCGTGAACACGTTCCTATCCCCTTTGGCGTGATGCTCCGGGGGGGGGGAGTCACTTTGAGCATTTTTGCACACGAACAAAGATCGATGACGTCTGGTAGATGATACATAGCAACCCTCACCATGCTCACGTACTCATGCGGTGCATCCCTGGGTGGTCAAAGCGCCCTCGTCTAGTTCGTTCATGACGCAATCGACCATTCGGGTCAACCCAAGCACGAGCCGAGTTGCCAGTCGTCCATGAGTACTTTGAGCGTCCGAATATCGATCGATCGCACAAAGCGATAACGCATCGGATGTCGAACAACATGTCGGAAGCCTCTGCGTAGCCTGCTCAAAATGCGTCTTTTTATCGTGCCCGACCGCATACAAGGTGTAATGCATCACGATCGATGGGTGCTACAGATTTTGAACGGACCTCGCTTGATAAGGTAAAGATGACGCACTGGGATGCAGGACCCCGCTCAGGACTTGGAGCCAAATGGCACTAGACTCGAAAGGCACGCCACGACCGCCCTCCAAACCTGCCAGGAAGGCGACCACAGTACTGGCTGACCCTCGGGTGTGTGACTCACCCCGGATGGTCATCAACTCCAACACCAACCAGGGTGAGGTGAAACGAAAAAAAGAAAAACGATGATTCAATCGGAGATCAAATGATCATATCACCAGGACGTCTGTCTCACGCCGGATGTCCGACTCCATCCATGTGTTTTTTTTTTTTAAAACCCGTATTTCCCTTTTTTTTTTTCGGTTTTCGTACGAGTGCGACGATATTACAGATGGTAACGTATCACTAATAGATTAGCCGAGACAAAAACGGAGGAGAAGAAAAAAACCAGTCCATCTGGGTCATCGCGCCCTATAGCGGGCGAACACGAAAAGGACGAAACGAGAGCGACCCCCGCGCTCATGGGACGAACGTGACCATCAACACGTTTACGATCAACTTTTCCAACTCCCCGCCCAACGCAAAATACACCCGCTCCTTGGTCATCGGACCAGGCGCCCAATCCGACAAGATGAAAATCTCCGCGTCCGCCAACGCGATCGCACCAGATTCTTCCACCCGTAACCGAATCATATCCGCCTCCGTCCGCATTGTATCCAGTTCTTCGTCTTCGTTGGGATCACCGTAGTAACTCATCGGTCGCACCGGCATGGACACGTTACGTTTGGCTGGCGAGCCGTAGGGTGTGGAAAAGGGCATCATGGCAGCGGTGGGCGATTCGGAAAGGGCGTCGTTCCCGCATTCGACCGTGCGGTCGATGGGCCAGATGTATCCCCCTGCAGCCCAGTGGAGCTCTGGTGCGAGCTTGTATACCTTGAGGGCGTGGTACAAGAGCGAGTCGCTCCCTTTCAACTGGTTATCGTACGAGTGTCGTCAGCTCGCGCTCTTTCACCGATCACGCCGCACCGCACCGGACCTTCACCAACGCGAGGCGAGGCGGCCAGGCGCGATGCAGGAACGCAGATGAAATAGACGTACATGCGGCACCAACGATTCGGCTATTGCGTCGGCTGGATTCACACCATACTCTTGCGTGAGGTAAAACGCCACTTTTCGCCCTCGCGACAAACTCAATACAGGGGACAACAAATCCAAAAAGTATTCGCTCGGCGAAATCAGCGGGTCCACCGAGGGCCCGTACGTCTTGAGATGCACCGCAAACGAGATGCTCATCCGACACCCCTGTTGAATGGTCTCGACCTCGTACTCGCATTCGGCAAGGAAGGCCGTCCATTCGACCTGTTCGGGCTGACCACCCCCAAAGAATTTTTCTTCAGCACCCTCGCCATCGCGGACGATCAGGGTACCGCCACGGTATTGCACAGGGAGGGTGACCACGATCGTGGCCACCCGACCATCATTCCGCAATGTGCGAGGTTGTGGTGACATCCTGCACCCGTTTGCCATCACTTCCAGTCGATCCCGTACCGTGATGAGGTAGTGGCCGACTGGCAGATTTGGAAACAGCGCATTGCGCACTGCATCCAGGATGGGGTGGTTTGCGATCTCGAGCGTGGCAGTGAGGGGGAGGTTGGGTGGGTAAAAGAGCGAATCACGATCTGGGTAGACGTTGATTCCTGCCGTTTGGTGCGGTCGACATGCCGCGATCAAGACGTCCAGTGCTGGAGGTGTGTCGTAATCAACATCGATGGGGAAATCGAGCGAGTGAGTAATACCGCTCTGTTATGGTACCCACGTTTTCAATGCATCGTCGCACAGCCTAGGCTGGGAGGAGACGCACCTTTGAGCGGAAGAAGAGGACGAGTGCGGAGGGATCGAGGGGGATACGGCCAGATACGGTAAAGGGTCGTGCCTTGGCGACGAGGAAGCGCGAGACGCTCGCACGAAGTGCGTGCTCGGCTGCATAATCTGACTGGAGTCTCCGTGCGGACGGTCGTTTGGGGACGGTGGCACTCTTGAGGGGACGCTCGATCTCGAATTCGGGTTGGCTTTTCGTCCGGTGACCTGGATCAGAGTGTCGACTGCTCCCGTCCGAGAGACGGCTGGCAGAGGACAGTGCGGGTGATGAGAGGATTGATGGAGGAAACATGGCAAGTGGGAAGACAAGTAAGGGGAGAGGAAGGGAGAGGCGAGTATTTACCTCGGACGCGGTGGCTGTATAGGACACCTGCCCGAGTTGGCTGGTGGAAGAAATGACGATAGCGGGTTGCCTGTCACGGCCAAGGCAACGTGTTGATGCTAAATTCCTCTCCCCCCTCTGGAAGGGCGTGAATATGGAATGAAGATAGCGTGGATCAAGATTGGCCACGCTGTGGGAGGAGTTCGCGAAAAAATGACTCAGGGGGCGGCGCACGGTCTCGGGATATTATAGAATGCCTCTCTCAGTTACGCCTATTCTCTTCTGCGCTTGCCTCTCGCAGGGCGGGACAACAACGCGGATTCAACGTGGTGGCATAGTTACGTATACGAATAGACGAGTTGAACAATTCAATCAGCAGAGACGCCGCGGGGGACAATAGACAACCCCTTGTGGGCGCCTGGATGTTGTTGTGGCCAGGCTGTGCCGGTCTGCTCCATTTGCATTGTCTTGCTCAGACAATGCAAGTCAGCACATGACCAGTCTCAAGCTGTAGGATCATGACGGGCTTCCAGGAGGCTGCCCGGTTGGCGGAACAGCGTGACACAGAAGCGGATCCAAAGCCTTTTTCTAATCGACATCGATCGTCACACATCGTTCAAACAAGCTTAGCTTTAGAACCGTGAACGCGAAACATGGGGGAGGCGTGAGGGTATGAAAAGAATGAAGGAAACGAAGCGGGAGAGGGGGCGAGGCTGGACCGCACGGCCGGGATGGGTCGGATCAGGTTCCAGTACCAGGATGGATGTACATGCACTTTGGTCTGAGATGGATATCAATTTACGCCCGACGGTCTCGGAAAGTATCCAAGAGGCAGTGAATCACCCACCCATGACGCACTGCGGAGAATCGACGCCGCCGACTTGGACGTTCTGCACCAACGCGATGCAAATGGCAGAGCGGCGCCATCTTTTATCGTCACCCGCAGCGATTCCCGTCTGCAAGATAATCGAGTTACAAACTTGAGCGGGGTGTGGTGTATCACGTACGCTTGCCCCAGTTACGTACCTACGCCTCGGAATGTCTAAAGCCTTCCTTGCTTCCCTTTCCCGGTTCTTGGCTTCTTCGTTCTGCATTGCTCTTGGGTCCATCTCGAAGCCCTAGAAATGAAGGCGCAAAAAAAAAAAAAAAAAAACATCATATCTTCACCAGGGTCATACACTGAGGTACCATCGGGGCTGGGCGATACGTTGGCGGTGAGTGTGCAGATGAATAATCTGGGACGAATCCGCCAGGATCGGCGTTCATGAGAAAATAAAATAAAATACAGAGCAAAACATGAAAGTTCTTCAACTTCGCAAAACGGGTTTCGAAAACCGGCAATTAATCCCACCACGCGGCGTTTAAATTGTCTTGGTTCTGGGGTGCGTGGACTTGGTAAGTACTGGACTCTGACTCGTCTGTGTCCATCGAGTCCGGTTGAGCCCGGCGTACGAACTGATGTTTTTTTTTTCTCTCTTTTATGATGGATTGTGCTATCCGGGAAATATCCAGGATGCGGACACCCTTGGCCCCATCGCTGCCTCGAATTCATCTCAATTGAGGACTCCTTGCTTGGCCAGATCCAATCTTATCTCTTCCCCATCCCTTGCCTTCTGGAATTGGTCATGCCCTAGCGCTGAAGAAGCCAATACTGAGATCATCCCTTTTCACGCCTTCTCTCGGGTTCTTCCTCTCAGAACACGTGTTGTTCAAGATGGCTGAGAAAGAGGGTGCTCGCCTCTTTTTTTCCCTCTGTCAGCACGAAACCGCAAGCCGATGGTCGTGTGTGTCCATGGGCTGCTAGCAGTACGCATGTGGTGATGCCCACCCAATGTCGGCATAGCATTGGTTCGCCACCGTGTCTAACCTTCTTTTTCAGAGGAGAGATCCGGATCTCGGTGTTCCCCGTGGCAGACTATACTTGAGCCGATAACACCATCCGTTATGGATGTCAGCGTGTGTGGAGGTTATTCTCAAAAGTACGCGCGTATACTCCACTAACGTCATCTCTCTCTCTCTTTTTTACCCGAACGTGCCGATCAGGAAGGACCAGCGAAAACGGGAGGGAGTGCCGTCGCATCCGGTACGGGATAAGCAGACAGTGGAACATGGAATGGGTTGGAGTTTATGATCTCTTCACGCGCGAGGACCTCATCGATACTCCTCTGGTCCCCGTTATCAGCCTGGTGCTAGTCCGGAACGGGATAGGATCAGGTCCACCACAGAGCGTTTCTGTCTCGCATACAATACCAAGACGGAACACGTGCATCCCCAAGTCCCATGTCAACGTTCATCCTGTGCAGCGCGGTGATTGCCAGACTCGCGTCGACAGTCATATCGAAAGAAAAAGGAGAAAAAAAGACAGCTGGAGCGAGTTGTTGAGTTGATCCCCGCTGATTAGGAACCCGATTATCATCGCGAACCAAACCATCATATCAGACAAATCCCAAAACGATTTGGAGGTCCGCTGTGAATACGAAACAGTACTATTGACAGGCTACTCGCTATGGTGTGTGGAGAGGGAAAGATCTAGGCGAGAACGGATGACCCACAAACGCAGATTCGGAAACCTCTTGCGGTACATGCGGCTCACGCCCAGAACCGGGCTCCCGACACCATCTTTAGTATCCAGTGCACCACGACCACGACCACCTTTTCCGACTCTACTTTGGTCAAGCACTAGCTTATCGTGTCTCGCTGCTATCTATCTCCGTCACGCAACGTCGCCCGTTGCCCACGATCGTGTGCTGTTGGCCGCCATCTGCATGGATGCCTCCGGTGCGATCATCACGCATGCATTTTCGTTACCCACATTCAAAAAAAAAAAACCCCATATCCAAATTTCGATCCCAAAGGGCACACTTTTGAGCGCTCGTTCCAGGTGTGGCGCGCACGTTTTTTTTCTTCCGATTCTCGGCGTGTTGTTTGGTCCCTCGATGTTCCATTCCGGAACGCGGGCATTCACTTGGTACCATCCTCCGTCCAGGCTCGCGCGTCCCGCTCGACCTGTACAAGTCGCGATTCCCGTTGGATTGTGGTCAGAGCATAGTTTGGTATGTGTTGCTACTTACCATTGGGGGAACGTCGGGCCCGACCGTACTGGCACTTGCCGATAGTACTGATATTGCTACCGATCACTCGGACCCGAACGTACATAGCGGATACCGAACACCGAATCTGTCTACCATCCAAGCCCGAGCCTCCAAGGCCAGACCCACGCGTCCGAGGAGCCCAACGTTTGAAGGTTTGACACTCGAGAGAGAGAGAGAGAGCCGGGGCAGCGGTTGCGCCGTCTGAGCATCAACGAAGGCTATCGTCAGCATCATCATCATCATCATCATCATCTATCGACTGTCGTAGTGTCAATCACCCGGGGGCGTCAAGCTCGAACGTGGAGGATATTAGATATTTTCAAAAAAGAAAATAGTGCGCGAACCTAATCCTGGACTGGAATCTGAGCTTGATGGTGGGGCAGACCTGGATTGGGGGGGGTTCGCTGAGACCCAGGGACACTGAGAGTGTAGTACATACTCCACGTCCATCCGTATTTCCCTGTTCACGGTCATGGGCACGTATCGAGTCCAGCTCCAACCCGAGTGCTAGGACCCACCAAGTGTTCACTCACGCTATCTGATTCCTCGACACGGGACATACTGACCCGAGGTTCGTCACACCAATGACCGATATGTGGTGAGATCTGTACCAATCCCCTTCAAGTTACGGTGTAGCAGTGACTAGGCCAATCGGCATTCAAATATTCATGCTCCGCTCATGGCACTGGACGGAGCCGGAATCGAATCATGAGAAGAATCAAACTCAGCTTGAATCTCAATTTCGGCACGGGCATGAGTGGAGGGATTGAAACCGTTAACCGAGCTTTGGAGGGTGATCGATCTCGGACACTTGAGCTCGTTCAACTTCGAGGTCCTTCTGAGGGAACCGACAGACGTGTTTGATTGCTGGTGGACAAGAAACGTCGGGTGGCTGGCTACCCACACCGCAAGGCCTCATCTCGTGTTTCACATTTCACCTCGTTCACCCACAAACACACAACGATGAAAATAAAATTGCCATGCCAATACATATGATTACTTGCCTTGCGTTCTTGAACAGATACATGTGGAAAACGTCTGTAGTGTGGATGAAGAGGTGGGATGGTACGGAAGGGCAGGGCAGAGGAGGAGGAACAAGACATGTCAAGAAGACGTGTAGGTAGGACGATGATGAATGGATCAATAATGTGTGAAAAGAAAGAAAAAGAAAAAGAAAAGGCCGCGGGAGAAGGGGACGGAGGGCAGACTTGTGTGCATGCGTGTGCAGGTTACCGCAAATCCACAATCTCGAGCGGCATATCCTTCATCTGTACGTGTCCCTTGTCTGCATCCTTTATGTATCATTCGTTCATTGATTCGACACGTTCGATCCAAAAGAGAGTGCCATGTCAGATAAATGATGCCCATGAGTGTCACATCGGGATACAAAAAAAAAAACAAAAAAAGCGGGACCAAGAAAAAATAGGCAAAAGAGACGTACGGTATAAATAGGAAGATCGGGATGCGGATGAAACGCTTCTTTGGCGTGACAACCCAAAATCGTTTGCAGACCGGGTGGATCCGTTAGACGAAAGATACCAAAACTGTGGGAGTGTCATGATGGTAGATGCTCAAATGGCGCACACGATGGTCAGGGGACATACTTGGGCGTAGATTTCGGCGCACAGACGACGGCAAAGGATTCGGGGAGCATACGTTGGAAACCCGAGTGGGTGTGCAAGTCAACCGAGGACATGAAACCTGTACGTGTGCGCGCAAACATAAAAGGGCACGGGACAGTGGCACAATGAGAAGTAGACGTCCGAAGATGACTCGTAGATACTCACATGACTGCGACGGGTGCGTGTGGATCTAACAATCAGATTTAGCAGGGCCACAATCGTTTTCTATCAACCCCCCCAACTCACCCATCCAAGCGTGATCAACGACCGCTCCTCCGTGAACTGCATCACCAATTCCTCCTCATCCATCGTACACGTATCGCTCGTCGAGTGCTGTCTGGGAATCAACAACGTCGTTACCACAAACTTGCCTTTCTGGTCCTTTCCCAACAGCAACCCACAGGTTTCGCGATTCCGCGAGGTATTGAGGGCAGCGATGGAGAGGAAACGTGGAAGACAGTCGCGTGGGAGGGATACGGCCTTGAGTTCTGGGGTATGATCCTCGCTCGCACGTTCCCGGATGATGCGGGCAGACTCTTGGGAGGCCGTGCGGAAGCGTTCACCATCGGCGTGAAGCGGTGGTGCGGGTGGCGGTGGTGGACCTTGCGTTCGAGAAAGGGTTGAGAAGGTGGCGGAGTATTGACTGCCAGGTGGGGCGGGTTGGGGAGGCGGAACGGATGCAGAAGGACGAGGGAGGGTATCTACGGGGTAAAGGTGGGTGGACGGCGTCTTGGACGCGTCTGGGATGAACAGAAGGGAAGATGGCCCTACTTCGGAAGGTTTGAGGGTAGGATAACTGAACATAGATTGTAGAGAGGGGGTGTAACCTTGTGAGAGTTGGTGGTGGGACATGAGCTGCGGGTATCGAACGTGCCCATCTGGCGGTGCGGGTGATGTGGTTGTGACTGGTATCGGGTATGAGGGACTGGAATGGAAGAGAGGGTGAGTGACGTGTAACCCCTGATGAGGCCAGCCTACGTACCCTTTCACAGATGCCGTCTGATGTCTGTTGTAGTGCCGGGATGAGGGCGGACATGAAGACAGAAGTGATGGTAATGCTCACCTTGTCGGACTTTCTAATGGCATAGAGGGTGGAAGGACGTCTTCATAGACAGGTTCTCTGTTCCTTGGTGAAGGTTGAGCATGCTGGTACGTATGGGTCGAGGGGACGGGCGTATACGTAGGTGAAGGAACGACACTGCGGCGAGCTGCGCGAGATGCAGCCTCTGCTTCTTGCTGACGCTTCAGAATACCTTCCTGCTCTCTATTCCGTCTTCGAATGGCTTCCTCTTCTTCACGCCGCTTGACTTCTTCCTGGTGGTGCCGGGTATCGTCATGCTCGCGCTCTCGCCGCCGTTCCCGTTCTTCACCACTGACAGGGGTGACGCATTCTGAACCGGATCTATCCGACCTGTCCCGTCTAATGAGGGACGGTTCTCGAGATACATTCGCCGCACGTCTTGTAGCTGACAACGGGTCTTCTTTCCTTCTACTCGGCGCGGTGTCGATCTGAGGACGACGACGTTGACCAGCCGTCTTTTGATCGACCGCCTTGTAAAGTGTGTCGCTCGCGCGTCTTGTTTCCTCTCTCTTTGCTTCTTCGCGTCTCAGCTGTGCCTCCCGTCGCGACGCCTCGTGAGCCTGCCAACCTGATTCGTCATGGTCGGGATACCGATCGGGTCTGGAATCGACTTGCATTCTCACACCAGCGTCTAGCGCGGCACGCACAGCGGCTGCTTCTTCAGGGTGTTGTACTGCCCAACGTTCGTAACGGTCGACAAGGATGGGTTTTATATCACCAAGATGAACAAGGATATCTTGGCCGTTCTGTGACGCAGACACATCAGCGCCAGTTCACGCGAGCGTGTGAGGACATGATCCAATGATATGGCCGTAATGAAACACCCAGACCTGCATCACGCCCGAGAACGGGGTCCATCCATCGAATCGCGAGATGAAAAAAGAACAACAACAATAGGTTAAGATTAGGATGTGCTGCGGACTCACGAGACCGAGGTTATGGCGTTGCGTTGCGGTTAAGAGTGTGAAATACTCTTTGTGAGTAGGGAGTTTCTCGAGAATGATGGTGGCTGCTTTGGCAAACTCGACAAAGGCGGCTTCGAGGTCGCCCACCTCATGGTAGGCTCTCCCAGTCTTGCGGAAGCCATCGGCGGCCTTGAGCCATTGTTTCAAACCTTTTGAAGGGTCCCATAAATTGTGGGTAGCACGATCTGCAAGCTCAGCAATACAAAACGGTCTGCGCGGGGACGAGGAGGACTGTGGCGATAAGCGAGTGTAGGAGGAGGTCATGGCACTGGCGCGAGTAGAGTCAGCGCCAGCTCGCGTCACTACCAACTTGGGCTGCCTTTTCTGGTGTCCATCACACAACTCGGTCACTAACCATCACCTGACACAATTCTGCGGATGCGGTACGTCGACCAGAGACGCGGATGGACGTTTGTTGCGTGCATATTTCTGCTGTTCATGCTGGCAGGTCACTTTGGGGCCAGCCATGTCAGTAAAACTGCCGACCGAACAACCTCCCGAACAAGTTGGCTCTCGTCCAACTGGCTCTCGTTCGCGTGGAGCACTGGAATCATCACCGAGCATCCTATCACCACCCTCATTGCTGACGCCAAACTCGAATTTACCGAACGTCTCGCGAAACAGAGCAAGACACTCCCCGAGGCAGTCGTAGAGTACAAGCGTCGCTACGGTCGAGATCCACCTCGGGGATTTGACGACTGGTGGGAGTTTGCAAAGGAACACGATTTCAAGCTCGTGGACGAGTTCGATGCCGTAGTTGAGGACCTTGAGCCATTTTGGACGTTGAGCGGCGAGGAGCTACGCCGGAGAGCCTATCAGGTGGGATTAATTTGTTCTGCTCGAGTTGGTTCTGCTCTGACGGCATTGACAGATGGGACACTTGCCCTCCATCGACCTCGTGCGCATCCAGAATGGCAAAGCGTCTACCCTCCCCATCAAAAAGACCTACGTGGATGGAGAGCGTGGCCACCGATCCCTTGGGTTCCGTACTCTGATAGAAAAGTTCCAAGACAAGGTACATGCAATCTTTGTGCGTCACTCTCGAACCGGTGTTGATTCTGTTTGTAGCTGCCCGACATGGACTTGGCGATCAACTCGAAAGCAGAAGGTCGGGTGCTCGTCCCTTGGGAGCATGTTCAATTCCCCAACCTCACGCAACAAGACTCTTCTGGTATGTACTGATCACTTTGCGCTTGATCCACTCGTCATGCAGTGATACAGGCGGCGTGGCATCGATGGTGGGCGACTTTATTCCCGACTGGAAAGGTCAAGGCAACGTATGGGAAGCCTACCGACGCACGTGTCCTCCCAATGCGCCAGCACGACAACTGTACAGCTCATATCGCAACTTCAACGCTCAGAAAAGAAACGCGCTCTTGGGACCGTCGCAAGGTTCAGACGATCCATTCGCGTTTGCCAAGACCGTTGACAATGAATATGATTTCTGCGAAAACCCGTGGGCTCACTATAATCAGGGACACTTTTTCTCTGATTGGAGAACGGTTCCCGTGCTCTATCCTGTATTTTCGCCTTCCAAACCCAAGGGGTTTGCAGATATCAGGATACCAAGCCACTACTATCACAAAGGGAGCCACAGGTACACATACGGATGGGATGCTCAGCACAGGAAGATCAAAGAAGTTGACGACATGGAAATGCCTTGGGATCAGAAGAGCGATGTCATCTTCTGGCGTGGTGCCACAACTGGAGGGGGAAGCACACCGCCGGGGTTTTCACCAAATTACCAGCGGCACAGGTACTTGGCTTGCTTAGACACACTAGTGGACTCATCACGAGCCGTCCTTCTCTCAGATTCCTCCGCATGACCCATGAAAGCAGCACTGCCAATGTGACGATCGTGCATGCCTCGCCCCTGCGGCCTGACACCTTCATTTCAACCACCGTCCCTGCCAAACATCTTAACAAGGATATCATGGACGTAGCGTTCGTCTCCGCCTCTGGGAGCTACCCTGGTGGCGAAGCCGCACTGCGCAGATTGCACCGGTTTGGAGATTCGGTGCCACTTGGTAAACATTGGTCGTACAAATACCTGATCGATCTGGATGGAATGTCGTATTCGGGACGTTTCATGGCGTTGATGGCATCGGACAGCGCCGTGCTC
>JBBPNO010000724.1:0-15996 GCA_038090915.1 Boletus eberwhitei
CGGACCAGAGTCGTCAGCATTGTTCCTACGAAGAGATCTTGCGGTATAGTGGTGGTGTGGATGCTTCCAGTTTGTTGTTCGTTTGCGTTATTGCATGCACTCTTTTTCACCGCTTTGGCAGGTCAACGCCCTTTTGCAATGGTGTTTCTGAGTCGGTCAGCCCAAGGGTCCAGCTTACCTTGGTGAACACGATGGATTCCAACGCACAATACAACGACTTCCGTGCGACCGCCAATGATTCAGGTCCCGACTGGTACTTTCTGAGAGTATGACCATCATGCGTTAGAAAAACTGCGTTGGCTACATAGGTTCATCCCTCAAGAGATGTCCAGTATATCAAACTCGGGGGTATGATTGACAGACTACGTCAACTACGGCCCTGCTGTCCATGGACCAAGCGGTGAATAGGCTCCAGTCGGAGTAGATGCCCCTTTCAAGAACTGTACCAAGACGATACATTCCACTAGGGGGGGCCTTCCACAATCACATTTTTTTCATTCGCGATAACATGGGCTTTCATCGGTCCCTTTTTCAGGAAACTATGTTGGCGATCCCGTCTTCGATAGCAACGGCTCTAAACAGATGGTTTCAATCCCTTCCTGGAGCTGGGCAAGCGTGGTCAGGAGCAGACCCGACACGAACTCCTTTCCTCCGTGCTGGGGATGACATTGATGTGCGACCTGTGGTTCATTTCCACATAGTGAATGGGAAATACCAGCTAGTCAGGATTAAAGACCGGCCAATGCAGGGCCATCCGAGCGATTTCGTTCCTACATCATGGAGGAACGAGGAGCGTCGCCAGCTTCAATCTCTCATGCAACATCCGCCGTCGCACGAATTGGCCAGTTACACTTCTGGACCAGTCCTGCGAACCTGAGGGTAATCAGACACTGGAGCGCCGTGGAAACGAGCGGTGTTCATGACATACTTTTTCCTTCCCCTAGTTATGAACGAGACACACACTCCACCTATGAGATCGTTGATCAGGACTTCATCGCCATTGCGGAGCGCGACCCTGGGGAGTTGATTCTTTTAGCTGTTAAATGGAGAGACGGCGTACTAGCATAAAAACAGATGTTGAGGAGGTAGACTGGCTTCGGGTGGAGACCAGGGAGTGGCGGTTGATCACACTGGGATAATTCACCAACTCCGATTACATATTTTCTCCATTGACGTTATTCGGCGAGTTCGTATAGGAAATGTGATGGCGGGCTCCGATGTACTGAAGACGTGCTCCAAGGGACAGATGTCACAAGCCCATGAATCGTGATAACGAAAACTGCACAATGATCCAAATGATCACGTTGGGGCGAGCTTCTCCCTCCACGCTTCACGAATGTCTTACACAGCCTTGTCTAAAATAATTTACAGTAATAAAATTGCAGAGTGGTACTGTAGTCACACGTCTAATATTTACATCGCATACATAACGGCAAGGCCATCCGTGGTGCAAGCGAGCCAAATAAATATACCGTCGTCGTACTTGGATCTATCGCGGGAAAGAAGAGACAAGAAAAAGATGGTCCGATAGGAAACACAACACTATACCACAGCACGCTGACGTATGTCTCTTTCATGCCTTGTACAGCGTATCCAAAAAGATGCTGGCCACCTCTTCGACGATCGTCGGTCCGACAGCGCTCGAACTCCCAAGACCTGTACAAATAACCGACAACGACAAGTCAGCGGTCATGCATGGACACAAAGAAGAAGAAAAGATCGATGTCACCCCCATCACGAACACAGAGTACAGCGCATCTCATCGGAGATGGGATCGCAGAGAGTCGGAGGTACATTCGGCGCTCGGGAACACAGAGCGCGTCGTATGGGGGTGCCCAAGCACAGCAAAAAAAAAAACGTCAACACGTACCATACAACGCTACCATCGTTCCCTTGCCCTCTGGCATCCGCTTCGCCTCCGCCACAGATGCCTTGAGATCGGAAATGAACGTCTCCACGACTTGCAACGTCAAACGCTGATCAAAATCATCAACACAACGTCGCCACCGCGAGGCCCGCGGGGAGGGGACGGGGACGGGGAAAAAGGGATGAGAAGCGCCCACGTACCGTACACGCAATATGCACCGCAGCAGGTCCGCTCAACGCATTCAAATGCCATCCCCTCTTCGACATCTTATCCCCGACTTCGTACACATTCACCGACTTGTCTTTCGATCCAAAAGCGACGACAGAGGCTGGGGGGGAACCGAGGACATAGAGTTCGGGGAAGGAGGTGGTGATGGTGTTGGCAATGTGTCTGGCGCAGGTGACGATGTCACGGCAAGATTGGAGGTAGCCGCTGTAAGAGGGGCGAGGGTGGGGATCAAGTTGGGAATAGATGTGAGGAAACGAGGGGCGTACTCGGATCCCATATACTGCATCGCAGCCCATGTTCCAGCAATCAAGGCGCCTGGTCTACAAAGAAAACATATGTATCAGACCTCCGATATCGCGGGATCAACAATGCATCTGACCTTGATCCAGACAAACTCGGACTCGCATATACACCACCTGTTCCATCATAGAATGTATTCACTAACCCGCGTGGATGGGACAAAAAACGGACCTGTCCAGTATGGAGTGACGTAGTATTGGTATCTTCGGAGCGCGGCGTCACGGTACATAATCACGGAAGATCCCTAGACGTTCCCACAACGTGAGCCTCAAAAACAGCCTTTTAAAAACAAACGTCCGACTCACCTTGGGTGCAAATCCATACTATCACGCGTACCTTTCAGCAAAGCACGCACGTGGAAACGAACTGAAAGGAGAAACTGACCTTGTGGGTATCACAACTGATGCTCGTCACGCCACGGACGCGGAAATCGAATGGGGTCAGTTTGTATCGACCGTTTTCACCATCTGCAAGACCGGCTTCTTCGAGGAAGGGGACGATGAAGGACCCGAGACAACAATCGACGTGGAGACCAACGTTGTATTTCGCGGCGAGCGCACCGAGCGCGACGATATCGTCTTGATTACCGTCCGGGAAATTGACCGCGGAGCCTACGAGCTGAGAGAGGACAGACATGTGAAATGAGGAGCAATATCTCATGCAAAGCAGGATGAACCCACCATGATAGTATTGCCATTTCTGATGGAAAGACGAAGAGTCGCGACATCAGTGAAAGGATAGGATAGGAAGATGAAAATACGAACATGGCTCTGCGCACGCGCTTCAAGTTCACCTGGCGCGTCACGGGATCGACGGGCACTTCATGGATCTTGATACCCATATAGGCTGCGCCTTTGTCAAACGCAGCATGTGCAGTCACTGGGACGATCCTGCATGACGCTGTTAGCCCTGAACGGCCACCAAAGAGACAAGCTTTGCAAAACACCCACATCTCCGGTGCCGTGATACCCTTGACGTCTCTTGCCCAGTCCCTGTAGGTCTTGACGGCCATGACGATCGACTCGGTACCACCGGACGTCATCGTGCCAGCACCACCGGGATTATTGTACATCCTCAGACACATCGACACGATTTCGGCCTCCATCTTCCGAACCGATGGGAAGACGTCCGGATGGAGCGGATTGGAGACAGCGTAGCGCTCAAACGCAGCGACGATTACCTTGCAGAGATCATCTCCCCCGTCTACCCTCTCCCAATGAGTAACCGGCACACGACGAACAACGAGGCGCCGAAAGTGAACGCGCAAGAAGACCACGTACGATAAACGGCACCCGAGATCTTTCCTTGCCTCCAATCCGTGTGTGCACCAAGTTCCTTGTCCGTCCTGGCCATTTCCTCGAGGATCCATTCGGCGGACTTGCCTCGCGCGGGGAGGACGAGGTGTCGTGTGATCTCGGTGCCTTTGGGGACGAGCTTGTCTTCGATGTCGACTTTGACTTTGCTCAATTCCTCTTGTAGTTTCCTCTGAGCCGTAGGAACCTTCATAGCTAGGAGCAATGCGTTCTGGAATAGGGTCAATCAACCATGCCCCGCAAATAGAAAACGAGAATGATTCGTATAGGCTAACCTTGGAGGTCCACACATAACCGTCCGCCACGCTCCGCCTGAGCCCTCGCGCGCGCAGGTGTCGAAAGACCCGGACGGTCTGCGTCACTAATACGTATACGAACAAGGCGGTCTTGACCGTTTCGAGCCGAGATCGCGTGCTTTCATTCCACCAGTCCCAGAGAATCTCTGGAGCCGGAAGCGCCTGTTCCAGCGACGAGACGACGTTCTGTATCTTGTCCATCGTGAACGCGAGTTGCGTAGCGCCTGTGCGTCGCGGTGTGAGGGGGGGGTAATTCCTTTCGAGAGCGTTAAATACTGCTCTGCGTGCACCGCCTTGAACGTCGACTGTCAGTTCCAAGCGACGTCCTTTCAAAATTCAGGCGTCTTGCTGTGGATGAAACGAGGTGCGAAAAAAGCGAAGGCCGTTCCACAGCCTGAGTGATGGCCCGCGCTACTTATACTTGACTTCACTTGGCAAAACGTACACACGTGGTATCCATCACACTCTGCCGGTGCCGCACTTTGTTTACTTGCCGCCCAGAAAATCATACGCCAATTCAAAACGACTAGAACATGAACAACCTGCGCATGGTCGGTACAGTGTGATCTTTACATGTCCTGTCCGTATCCGAGAGAACCAACTTATGCACGCGCATATTTCTAGTTGGCAGAGGAAGAGGAGAACGACGACGCTGCCGAGGTCACCTGGGGTACGTAGTTATGGTTCCAGCGACCCGACCGCATCCTTCGTCCCAGTGATCAACATACCCACCCATGGTTTTGACAGAGGACCAACAGCGTATCAACACGTTCTCGAAGCTGAATACGCGTCTACGAGGAATCGAGGACAGACTCGAGGCACTCAAGGTAGGGAGGAACGGCCCTCGCGCATCTTTGTCCACCGACTCACCCATCGACAGCAAGAAAAGGAAGCGCTCGATGATCTCACCACAGAACTCGAGCTCACGGACGAAGATCAGATCGTACTGTACGTTTTCTGCATCCATCGTCCTCATCACCCATGGACCATCATTTCGGGCGCAGATACAAAATCGGCGAATCCTTCCACCATCTACCCCAACACCGAGCCTTGAAACGACTCGAAAAGGATCAAGCCGACATCATAACCCAGCTCTCCGCCTTGGCCGCCACGGCAGAAGAGTGTGAGAAGGGGATGAAAGAGCTCAAGGTCGTGCTGTATGCCAAGTTTGGCCGCGCGATCAACCTCGACGAGTAGGCCCGTCAGACGTGTACATGTACGGTCACGGTGAACAATAGCCATCCTTGCGACGACGTGTCAGACGATCATCTTGCGAAAAGTGATATCGAGATCATCGAGTGCCAACAAACACATTTCAAGGATTCCATCCCTACAACCCGTTTTCCGCATCGACCAAATCCAAAAGCGACCCCTGGGGCTGCTTCACCTCCGCCGCCACAAACGCCAACAAACTCTCAAACATTTCCGTCCGCTGACTGAACCGTTCCGCAGATACCGGCTTTCTCCCCTCCTCACGCATCCTTGTCTCCTCAGGATCTTCGTCCATCTGCAACACAGCCCGATTTCGTTTTGCGGGCGTCGAAGAACGGGGAATAGACTCGGTAGAGGGATGTGAGGTGTGCTGTGCATCGTCGTCCTCCCCGTCGATCACGTTCGTCCACACTTCGTCTGGCGTATCCGGTCTCGAACGTTTCTTTGGGGGTTCCTCCCGTTCGACAATGTCTCGTGCTGATACAGACGGATCCCCAACGGATATCAACGCACTAGGACATAACAAGTGCGTCAGAAGAGATCGAAACATGTTGGTCTCTTCTGGGTTGGTATGATCGACGACGTCAGAGACCTCCGTTTGCAGGTAACGCAGCGCCTTCACCGCAGGTTGCTCTTCGCACATTTCGCGAAACCTATACGAGCACATGAGTGACAAACCACCTCCAGACGTTAGGAGAATCCGTTACCGTTGCCTGCGAATGAGATACTTGGCTTGTCGTACGACCTCATCCGGTGCAGCCCTACACACCCACATTCAGAAACCTATCCCTTGATCAAGGTTCGCAACGGTCAAGTACCCACCTCACAAGATCCATCACCCAGAAATCATCTAGCCTCGTCTCCCTCAATCCTGGCTTCGGTCTCTCCTCTCCATCCGCCCCCCCTCCTATCCATTCTCCGTTCCCGTTCCCATTCCCGCCGACGCCTTCTGTATCCCCTCTAGCACTCGCACTCGTCCCACCCCCCACCCTTGCCTCCTCATTCTCCTTCTCCTCACCACCATGCACCCTTCCCTCACCCGCATTCCCACCATGCATATACACCTTTTTCGTCCGCTCATCATACACTACCTGATGTGCATACCTGGGTAACGGCACCGACGGCTCGCTCTGTCCTCCCACATCGCCCCGTCCAAGTCCGAGTCCCAGCCTGCCCTTGCCGTGTTCGACGCCATGCCCACCACCGCTGAGCGTTTCAGAAACTACCTCGGGCAGAATCCGTGTCCATCTTCCCGACTGAGAGGGGTGCGTATATTGGTATACCCAGTTCGGCGCGTCTGAGCGGAGCACGGTGAGCGCGGAAGACTGCTGTGCCCGCGTAAGCCCACAAAACCTACAACACGCATGCGTCAGCATTCACCGCTCCATGGGCACGCGCATTCGACGCATCCACGAAGGACGATCCAACGTACACATACACCTCCCTAAATTTTGGATCCACCACCGCCCTTTGCGTAAAACACGCATCGGGCCCCCCGCTCGCACTAAAGTTGTTAAACAGCTCCGATACGGTGTTATTCGCGATATCGTATGCATACATGTCCGACAGGTATTTGTCGTCGCGCTGGCCTGCAAAGATAAAGAGCGTATGTGTGAGTGGGTCGAGTACCATCGAGTGTCCGAAGCGGGGTAAAAGAGTTGGTTGAGGAGTTGGAGAGGACAGGGATTGGACGGGCCTGGGGGATGGGGGATGAGATGAGATGAGATGAGTGTTGAGATCGATTGATTTTGTACGACTCACTGAAGTAATTTCCATTTACTCGTCCGAACGCTATAACTATACAACCCAGAGTATTTCGGAGAGTCCCAATCTCCATCGACAACACGACCCCCAGAGACGTACAACACTTGCGCGTCGCAATCCATCACCATCTGATGATCGAATATCAGCGGTGGACCTCCCGAGACCTAGTCATGGCGAACATCGCTGTCGTGAGTGTTGATGGACATAGACAAATGCAAGACATACTCACCGCCGTATCAAACGACAACAAATCCCACTTTCCCGCATCCAACCCCCTCGTATGATACCTATAAAACTCGGAACAATACGCTGTCGAACCCCTCGACCCCACCCGCTCCCCAGCCCGTCTCAACGCCTCCTCGTCCTCGGGCCTCACAGGCATTACATCTCCATCCCCTAACCTCCCCAACAGATAGACACACCCCGACTTGGTATCAAACACCATCTTGTGGCAACTCCGCGCGATCGGCCCGTTCTTTTCGAGCGCGGTGTTGTGACTGATGACACGCCACCGTTCACTCTGGATATCGTACATCCAAAAGTCGTCGAGGGATTTATACCCGTCCCAGCCTCCGAAAAGGTAGATATGTCCGTTATCGGGATCGATACACATGGCGTGTCCACCACGTTTGGAGGGTGCGTCGCCATCAGCGTCGACACCGTGCAGACGCCGCCACTTGGCGTGTGGTTGGCATGATTGAAGGTAGGATTGAAAGAGACCCGCGGACGAGGCTTGCGTGAGGAGTGCCTCGGCATCGTCCCAGTTTCCTTGGAGAACGAGGGCGGTGTGCAAGGACGTCACGATGGGATGCTCGAATTGGATTTGAGAACGGGAAAGGATGGTTTGGTAAGGAGTCAAGAGCCGTCGTTCGCGGAGATGCCTGAGAATTTGTCGAAGGATGACCGTTTCGCGATGCTACGCGTTCCAGAAATGTAATAGCATACGTCCATGAGAAGAATGTCCAGAAGCCACACATGGCAAGACACGAAATGTAGAACACAGCACATGAACGATCAGGGACCCACCTCGTCATAACGCACTCGTACGCGCTCCACATATGAGGGCTCCGTAATACCCGCGACAGCAACGTACCATATGGAAATGTGAAAGCTCTGCCCGTGTGCCCTGTACCAACGCCAGGAAAATCCAGTCAAGACGACGACAAAAACAAAACATTCCCACTCACGAGACTGGAACGATCTTGATGAATCGTACAGGAAATGGTACACCGCCCCTGTTCACATGCGTGACGGAAAACGTCTCTGGGATAACGTCGTCTTGGAGACCCGCGTGTAGGACTTGAATCATGTGGTCTGGATTGAGACCCACGTAGAGTTTGAACTCCTTCATGTTGCAAGGGTGTTCTGGGTGAAAATGCATGCGTCATTCAGAGGGGGGTTTACAGACGCGGACATGGACGTACTTCTGTGATACTGTAAAATGTGGAAGGACACTCGAGTAAGCGCGATCCCGTCGTCGTACAACATCATCGCCAACGCGTACCTTTCCAAAAGTGATGCTTTCTACAGCCATATCACAATCCCCAAGCGTCAGCGAATACCATTCCTATACCGCCGCAGCGATAACCCCCACAAAGCAAAGGGCGTGCGTGCGTGCGAGATAAACCGATACTCAACTGACGATACCCAACATTTCCAGACGGAGCAATATCCACTGCTTCATGCTCGGCGGCTCTTGCGCACCACTCCATCGACTCGATGGGTCTTGCGGTCGGTCCACCAAGATGTTTTCAGCTACATAGTGCCCGCTGTGTTCCGAACAACCAATTATCGAATATGGAATGGGTTCTACACCGGGTAGTAGTGTCGAGCTGGTGGATGTGGAAAGGGACATGAAGTGATGCTGTGATAAGCCAGGTCGTGGTTGAGCCTGAACTTATCATAAACTTTATTGTCATCCGTTCCGAATCTCACGGCCGTTTCAGAATCATTCCGTCACTTCACCTTTGGCGTGAACTTGGACGGGCCGCATGTGTGGGTTCTGTTTCAACGTCCCGGCTGCCGTTTCTCGAACCAACTTGATTGTTTTGCCAGCCTCGTCTTTTTTTGGCGCCTGCGATATATTTTCGCAGATCAAGTCAAATGACCCAATTCCTCGAAACTGTCACCTGCGAAGGACGTTGCACTAGACGCCTTTTTCACTTGTCAATCTACTTCTACGGATCAATCACGCCAGACCGAATGTCGATCGCGAACGACCAACGACCAGAGTGCTAACAACGTCTACTAGTACAACGAGACAAGCGATATGGCTGCCAGTGATTCGTGAACCGTACTTTGCTCAGCCGACACCGTGACGATCATCAGATTGCGGGGACGTACGTATGTTTTCTAAGGTGCATCTATCTACATGTTGCTGTACATCGATCATAGGAGCACTCTCTATCAGCTCTATCAATGACGCCTCCCCTTGGGACCCGCACCCGAACCACAATCAACCCATCCGCCGGGATGTGCCGATGTTGCACCCTCGACAACGGTGCTAGCAAAAGTGGCCGAAACTGTTGTCTGAGACGAGCGACGCCGCGATTTTTTTGTACTATCCCACTCTGAACACTATATGCATCGACATCGTATTTGGAGGATCCACCATATTTCCTCGGATGCCTCACAACAACAATGACATGTTTAAGACGGACAAGATACTCTTCCAAAACTTGAAAAGCGACCATCGCCAGTGGTCACACTGCAGTGTACATATGCCAGGCAGCGGTTGAATGGAGTTGGGGATGAAGAAACACGAACGAAGTAAGTAGGAAGCCAAAAGAACCCCTTATCCTAGGCCACGAGGTGATTGTGCGTGTGACTTGATGCGATCGATGACACGTTTATGCCAGGCGACGATGGCGTACCACAAGTAGACGGCTGCGCATCCCTTTTTCCACCGCTCTGATACGTGGCCAAGCATGTTTTTGGGAAAAAACCGGCTGTCGAGTAATGGTGAGTACGTGGGCGACATTTGACAGCGCGATACTAACGAGGACCCTAGCTTCGAGTAAAAATAGACCCTCCTCCGGTAACATTCGCGGAAATGAAGCGAAACAGATCGAAATCGATGCTCAAGATCCCAAATATTCGGTTGCTTTCCTCGTTGATGGGATGCACATTGTAAGCGGCGGCAACGAAGGGAAGATTCGACGTTGGCAAGGATGGCAAGGAGGTGGGGACGCCAATGGATGCGGGGAGTCCTGTCTTCAACATCGCAGTGTCACAAAACGGAATGTGGGTCGTGAGTGTGACACAAGGTGGTATGGTGACGGTGTGGAACGCGAAGAGCCACACGAAAGTGACCGAGTTCAGGGACCACAACGGGCGGGTGTGTGTGCGATGGATATCTCTCCGGATAGGACGAGAATCGCGATCGGATCCAATGATTTGACTGCATGCGTTTGGTCGCTGTCGACTGGCGAGCGACTGCTCGGTCCCTTGCAACACGACTACTTGGTGGCCACCATCAAGTTTCTAGCGGACGTCTCATCGCCACTGCCACATGGGAACGCAAATCCATTCGGGTCTACGAGTCGCAGTCAGAACGGCAGCCTCTGCGCCGATTTTCCGATTCAAGTCAATTTTGCATTCAACGAATCCCTCGTCTGGGCCAACAACAGCAAGAATCTCTTTGCCCTGTCCCGCGACGGCAACGTCGACTGTCTCGACGTGTCCACCGGGACGACGCTTTCTCAATCGTGGCCCATTCACAAGAATCACAACGGCAGCGAGCCCGGGTGCATAGCGCTGGCGAGCAACGGCACGTTCATCGCAGCCTCCGCTGATTCTTCGGTCTCGTTTTGGGACACCACGACGCACAAGCGAATTGGGTCTGTCATTCAGCATCCAGCTGAGGTCAGGTCCATAGATACATACTGACCACTGAGCAAAACAGTTTATAGTTCATTACATAAACATTTTCACATTCGAGAATATTTGCTTGTTTGCAGAGTGCCTGATATTGAAGTTTGCCGCAGACCCCCACGGGCCGTCACTGGTGATATCCAAGGACTTATCCTTCTCCTTATCGCTGACACTATGGCAAGCACAATTCAGAGAATGCTGTCAGACAGAGGTGAATACATGAGTAAGACACTCGAGAGTGCGATAATTATTAACGACGACCCAAGCGCCTTCCAATGATAACGGTTCCTCCTCCAGTAACGTTCACCAACCGCAAGTAAAACAGATCAAAATTGATGCTCGACAAAACATACGGTCAATTGCATTCCTTGATGGGAAGCACGTCGTGAGCGCCAGCGACAAACTGAAGATTCGATGTTGGCGAGCGGAAGACGGCAAGGAGGCAGTGGGCACCTCAATGGATGCCGGAAGTACTGTTTCCGCTATCGCGGTATCACGAGATGGAAAGTTAGTCGTCAGTGGGATGATTGGTGGCGAGGTGATGGTGTGGAATGCGAAGAGCCACAAAAAGTTGTCCGAGTTCAGAGCACACAACGAACAGGTGTTCGCGGTGGATGTTCAAGTTTCGCCAGATGTAACGCAAATTGTGACCGGATCGGGGGATAAGACCGCTTGCGTCTGGTCGCTCTCGACAGGGCATCGGTTACTGCTTGGCCCTTTGAAACACAGCAACACCGTGGCTGCGACCAAGTTCTCGCCCAACGGACGTTTCGTAGCCACTGCTACGCGGGACCGTAGTTCCATCCGGATCTACGACAATCAGAACGGCCAGGGCCTCGTCACTGAGCGCCCAATCCGAGTCAACTCAGCTTACAACCAATCCCTTGCCTGGGCCAGCGATAGTAAACAACTCTTCGCCCTATCTTCTGACGGCATTATCAACTGTCTCGACGTGTCGACTAGGAGAATGGTCTTCCAATGGCCCATTCACGGCAACGAGCATTCCACGTGCATCGCCCTGGCAAGCAACGGCACATTCATCGCAGCCTCCAACCGCTTATCGGTGTCATTCTGGGACACTAGGACGCACAAGCAAATTGGGAAAGTCATTGAAGATGATGGTTTCGTGCAGTGCATGACGATTTCACCAAACGGTCTTGCGACCGGTGGACACAAGACGATCACGCTTCGTAGTCTCTGTGATATCCTTCCGAGATCGTACTTCGGTGATGTAAGCTGATTGCGTCAAACCTCAACGCGTGGAATGGCTCTCTGATCACAATTTATCTTGTTGACCTCAACAGCCCGATGAGCAGGGGGTCAAGCAAACGAGTGAAGACATTGATAATGAGGACCGAGGTGTGTTCATTAGTCTCCCTGACTCCAGTTTCATGACATCAATGTCCACCAGACGAAAGAATAGCGGGTCCTGAGGGAACCACACAAAGATCCCGCCTAGAGCTTAAAATACCCCAACGCGCAACCAACCATGACACGAATAGCCCCAACGAAACAATCAAGTCCCTTCGTACACAAAACAAGAACTTGAGTGCGCCCACCGTTATCCTGACTCACATTCCACTGACGTCCGCGTCCATCAGACGACGAAATCGCACATCTCAAAAAAACCCTCCGAAATCTGCAAACCGACTTCGCCAACTCTCAACACAAAGTTGATGGCCTCGGCCAGCTCCTCGATGCGCATGAGCGGAAATATCAATGCGAAGTCCTGTATAACGAAGGTCGCATAATCGACGCTGCGAAGTATTTTCTCGGGATGGCGAATATCATGAGCGAGGGCGTGAGAACCAACAAATCATTCGTGGACTGGCTTCCTGGTGAGTTTTGTTGTCGTACATTGGGATAGAGTATCCAATGTCTATCATCAGACTTCACGAACCGATGCATACCGATGCTGGAAATACATGGAGAGAATGCGTCGAGCACAAAGAAACATGATGAAGCACTTGAAGCCTACTCTATTGCGTTGTTCCTTGGGCCCCTAATACCTAATGCTATGCTAGCGAAGTGGGCAAGCGTGATGTTGATTCGTAGCTCAGCGAACGAAACATTGGGTGCCGCTGTCAAGGTATACTTCACATGACAGTCTGAAGCTGGACATTGACGCAGTATTTTCGGTCTAGTTCAAGATTCCAAGCCTCGTCATTTACCAGACGATTTGCGACGTTTTCGAAGGGGAAGGTCGCGTCACGGAGGCAGTCGAGTGTTTCCGACGGATGCAGAGCAGGCTAACAATGGACACGGGCAACCGCGACGGGCAAGCACAGTGGGAACTCGGTGAGGAGTTCCAACGGCGACGTACCCGGCGCTAACTCAACTATTTCCAAAAGATTTCCGAGGGCGTTGTGTCGAGAAACTGGAGGGGCTCGGCGATACCGCGATGGACTCTCAGGCCTTGGATACAGCCATCGAACAATACTCCAACGCGCTGGCACTCGATCCGATCAATCGAAGCGAGATCCTCCTCAAGCGAAGCAAAGTGCGAGCAGTCATGGGTTCGTGGGAGGAGTCGTTGATTGATGCTGACAAGGTATGGATTGTATTTCACGGCGCATCAAACGGACTCCGTGATTCACACTACTCAGGTTATCGAGCTCGACCCATCGTCATACGAAGGGTACGAGAGGAAGCATGCTGCATTACAGGCCATGGGGCGTCACAGTGAAGCATTTGGGGCATTCAAGGTGATGCTCTTACAGCTCGAACAATCTCCTGATCCACGTATTCGCGGTGAGCCGTTTGGTCTGCATGAAGAACATGTGTTGACGTTATCTCGATCATAGCGCTCCTTCAACAGTATGTCGATGCCACATCGACGATTCGAAAGGCGATCGACCAGACCATATGCCATATGCCACGTGTACTCATCAACACCACTACTGGTCGTCTTTACGATAAAACACAACAGGCAGCAGCCTTCGAGGAACTCCCAATTTACGACGAACTGCGGTCTTCAATGACGACTCGGCTCGACCTTCCACGTATCGAGAAAGAAGTGAAGATGTTCTACCGATATGTGATGTTGTCTCACAGGTGGCAGCCCAACGAACCAACACTCCAGCTGGTCGAGAATATCTCAGTCCGCGGGCTACCGAAGACTCCCGCGAACAGCAAGCTGCAAAAGTTCTGCGAGCTGGTGCTCTCTTTTCATTTCCACTGGGCTTGGAGCGACATTTGTTGTGTGAACCAACTCGACAAGGCGGTCCAGCAAGAATCAATGGTTGCGATGTTCAGGTGGTATCGTGGCTCGTCCCTCACGATCGTCCACCTTCTTGGTGTGTTTTCGCACTCACAGCAGTTTGGTTCTCTCTGGAAGAGCATCTGGAATACTCGTGGGTGGACATACCAAGAATACATTGCTTCCGACGTAGTCCAGTTCTACACGGAGGACTGGGAGCCATACCTTGGCTTGGACACCCTCAATCACAAAGAATCACCTACAATCCTTTTGGAGATGGAACGGGCAATGAATTTTGCCACACAGGAGTTGGCTACTCTTCGTCCGGGCTTAGACAGGGTGCGGGAGAAGCTCTATTTAGCTTCCCTGCGCCACACGACACGTGAGGAAGACACCGCATACTCGCTATTTGGCATCTTCAATATTGCGATCCCGGTAATTTATGGCGAGGGAAAGCAGGCAGTCGGTCGACTGCTGGAGCACGTACTGACAGGATCTGGAGACGTCACAATTCTCGCCTGGACCGGGACTTCTGGCAGTTATAATAGCTGTCTACCCACGGACCTCACCGTCTACGACCAACTTGTCCCGCCACATGTCCCTCAACCCATCGAGACAGCTGAGATGGACCACTTGGTGATGAAATTACGTTCGTCCTCGCCCGACCTCGCCCCCGTCCTGACGCTATGCAGTCGACCCCACGAGTTCCCTTCGCCAGTTCTTGCTGCTGGTCGACTGAGACTCGCTGGAATCATTTTCCCGCTCACTGACCTTGTCCTCGTGGTGGAAGCGAGCTCCGAGTCTGGTCTCAACGTATATCGTGGGTGGACATCGACACTGGGTGATGTAGAGATCCAGACGACGGACAAATTGGAGATACGGGGTCTCGTTCTGATGTATCCCTGGATCAATCCCCTCCTCGACCAGGGGTTCTCCTTGCAGGGCGCGACTGGGCTCGATGATACCACGCGCGCACTGCAGCTCGTCGTTCGCCTTAGGCAACCATTCGGTGCGCTGTTGCTCGCACCACTGTCGCGCGTGCAATACCGGCGTGTCGCGGCGGATCGTCTGATCACGGTCCAAATTCGCGAGGAGACATCGTTGACTGAATTGATAGACGGCATCCGTACGATCAACATACAATAGTGACTTTGGACCTTGACGACGTTCATCTCGGTGACGTACAAATCATTTCAATTTTCATTCTGCGTGGTTTCGTTGCGATTCCGTTCTCGACGTTGATTCGTCACGCTGTTTGCCAGCGTTCAAGACACCTACTGAACAGATCCATCCAAACGCGCGTTTCGAGGTTTCATTCCGCTGGCAGTACTTGCTCGCTCTATCTACGTATCATCAGCTTCAACACGCGCCTCTGGTCTAATCTTGTTCCAATCACGCCATGCTCACGCTGACATTCAACCTGCATCGACGACTTGCGGTGACGTCGAAACACCCGAACTCCGAACTGCCGTGAAGAAGACGAATTCGAGTCCGGTCTTTAGCCTGAGACTGGCTCTTCGACATGCACACTCAGCGTATCTGTGCGGCTAAAAGTTCATGCTATGGTAAGTACAGTCTGTTATTAATACGAAGTCATTCTGGTATGGCGGGCAAAGTTGTCGTGCTGCGGCTCTAAGTCGCAAACACCCTTGGAGGTCCTTTGATAAAAATGCACCGTTTCGAAAGTGGTGCATTAGAGCTCCCAGCGGGAAACTGTACAGGGATAAACCATCCACACTTCAATGTGTCCGGTTCAAAAATTTTGGGAGAGGCAGTCCCAGATCGCATGCGTACCCAAGCAGAGTCGTGTTTTCCACCCGTCGTGTTAGCCGCCCGAGTCAGCGCGATAACATCTTGATGAAGAATCCGATGTCAGGAGAGACTGAACGAAAGAATTTGGCAGCAGCTTACTGGGAGAAGAATTACTTAGTATCTATCGTTCGG
>JBBPNO010000725.1:0-15970 GCA_038090915.1 Boletus eberwhitei
GACTAGCTAGTGCTAGTAACCTTGACCTTGCATTTTGCAAATGTTAGCATCTCTGACGTTGGTCTCTTTGTGAGTATTGCCAGAGATTGATAACTAGTATCAAGGCTTCTTGAGTATGCTTCATATAACAAAAGACCAAGAATCTTCTGGTCCCACCTGTTTAGGTATAGGACCCCACCACTGTCATCATGAGCTTCCAAAGGGGACTATTCTCCCTTAACCCAGATGACTCTGGCATCGAAGTTGACTCTCTGCCACGAGCCAACTCCCTCATGAACACCCCAGTGAACTCTAGGCCTGCATTCGCACTGCCAGTAAACCCCAGATCTCTTGCCCCACCTAGCACATCCATCACACCCATTATACCCCCACCACCAAAGATGTCCTCAAAAACTGAACTAAAAGCAGCCCTTCTAGCCAATTTTTCTAGAAAATCTGCAGATGCCTCTTACTGGATCAAGGTCATGAAGGCCTACTTTGCTTTGAACTCTGTCCTTTATTCCACTGATGAAGAAAAAGTCACCATTACCTTGAACAAGATGAGTGAAGGACGAGAAGCCAACTTTGCCAAGATGTGGTATGACAAACTTGCCAATGCCACCCTCACCAACTCTGAAAAAACATTTGAGAAGTTCACGCAGAACTTCAAAACCACATTCTATCCTTTTGACACCAAAGCAACTGCCTGTCTGGACCTATTGAAGCTTGTCCAGAAATCTATTAAATGCCCTGATGGAACGCACAATGATGGATTCCAACAATACATCACCGACTTCCAGAACCTGTCCTACAAGGCAGGAATCACCAATGATATTGCCCTCATAGACCAGTTTTCACTTGGACTTGATCAGAGGATTGCCACTATGATCCTCTCCATGACATTCATACTGACCATGATCAAAGAATGGATCAATCATGCCAAGACTTTCCATGCCCAGAAAATGAGGATCTTAGCCCTCAGAGGAGGGTGCCCCTAGCCCTCATTCACATCATGCCCCCAGAAAGACCCTAATGCCATGGACGTTGACAGCATCACCATATCCAAGCTCATGCCTAATAAATGAGCCTGCTGCTTTAGAGAGGGGCTCTGCTTCCACTGCAGAAAGAAGGGCCACAACAGCAACAACTGTAACACTTTCCCCACAACCAATTGCTGCCCTTCCAACAATCAAAACATCCGCACTACCAAAACCTCACCACCCCCTGTCCCTGCAAAAGAAACCCCACAATCCAAGCTCAATGAATATATCAATTCATTAAAGATCTTTGGAAAGAATGACAATGACATTTTCTCCGTCCTCAAGATGTGTTATGAAGAACTATCTGAAGAACTTGCTGAGATATCTACCATGCCTGTTAGAGTAAAGAGGACAAGGGATTTTTGAAAAGGGAGCCACCTCGACATCTCCTTCCCTAGCATTGAACCATGTACACGTAGCATCCTGGAGTGATAGAACCATGTGCCTCCCTATTTCACTACATGGAATCAAACAAACTGTCAAGACCTCTGCCCTGATTGACTCTGGTGCCACTGGAAACTTTATAGATCCCTGACTTCTACCACTAGGAAGTTTCAAACTCACCCTGGTACCCAATCCAGTCATTGCCTATAACATAGATGGAATGCCTAACACCAAGGGAACCATTCGATGGACTGCTAATATACCTTTCTCCACTGGGCAATTCTCTGACATGATCACGTTTATGATTATATGCCTCTCATACCCCCAGATTATCCTTGGAATACCCTGGCTCTAGAAATAGAATCTCACCATTAATTGGAAAGCTTTCTTCATCAACTTTTCTCCATGAGTCAAGAGGTCTCTTCATGAGTATCCTCCCTGTATAGAAAACATCAACAAGGTCACCATATCCACAGAAATCACCCAAGCTGAGAAGCCCAAGGATGTCTTCCTTCCCAACTTCTGCTTTGACTTCACCAATGTCTTTGACAAAACCACTTATGCCAAACTCCCTCCTCATCATCCCTATGATCACACCATTGACTTAGAAGATACCTTCATCCCTAAGATTGCCAAGGTCTACCTGCTCAACCCTGCTGAGAAAGAAGCATGCAAAGCTTTTGTTGATGAACATCTGAAAACTGGTTGCATCATTCCTTTGGAATTCTTCTAGGCCTCTTTTTGTTTCTTTGTCCCCAAGAAGGATGACTCCTTATGCCCCTATCAAGACTACTGCTACCTCAATAGCCACACCATATGCAATGCTTATCCTCTACCTCTTATCTCCAAACTAATCAACAACATAAAGAAGTGTAACTACTTTACCAAATTCGATATTTGCTGGGGCTACAACAACATTTGCATTTGAGAGGAAGATCAATGGAAAGCTGCCTTCATTACCCCCCAAGATCTCTTCAAATCCACCATCATGTTCTTCAGTTTCTGTAATGCACCTGGGATATTTCAAGCTTTCATAAATCATATTTTCACAGACATGATCGCTAAATGCTGACTTAAGATCTATATGAACAATCTTGGCCTTCACACAGCAGGAACCCTACATCTCCACCATAAACAGACTCACTCTGTTCTCCAACACCTTTGAGAGATTGAACTTTTTGTTAAGTTATCAAAGTGCTCCTTTGACATTCCAATTATGGAATATCTTGGTATCATCATCAGCAATGATTGCATCCAAATGGATCCCATGAAACTCTCTGCCATTGCCACCTGGAAATCTCCTACCTCAATCAAAGGCATTCGCTCATTTCTTGGCTTTGCAAACTTCTATTGGAAGTTTATTTCCAACTACTCCAACATCTTCACCTCCCTCACATTCCTTACTAAGAAGGACCAATCCTGGATCTGGAGTCCCCTCCAACAACAAGCCTTTGACACCCTCTGTTAGATCTTCTCCTCTGCTCCTATTCTCTCCATTCCCAATACCTCTTTCCCCTTCCATCTCGACGCATTCCTTCTTGTGGCCAGCACCGTTCTCATGCAAAAAGACACAAATGGTGACCTCCACCCCTGTACATATTTTTCCAAGACCTTCTTCCTCGCAGAGTGCAACTATGATATCTATGATCATAAACTCCTTGCAGTAATCCTTACCCTCACCAAATGGAAGCATTATCTCCAAGGCACTCTCTTTGTGACCTTTGTTATTACTGACCACAAAACCTCTCATACATCAAGACCCTTGTAAATTGTCTTGTCGTCAAGCCCATTGGGCCCTCTTTCTCCAAGACTTCAATATCAAATGGATTGTCACTCTGGGCACTCTGAGTATATGGGCCCTGCTGATGCCCTGTCCTGCAAGGATACTCCTGATACCACCCTTGACAACCAAGATGCCTCCATCGTTACCAACTCCATCATCATTAATGCACTCAACCTTATGCTATCCACCTCCATCATGAACTCTACCCCCTCTGACCCGCTTGTCCTCTGTGTCCTCTCTGCCCTTAGGGATGGTTCACCCCTTTTCTCCCATGCTATCCTTGCCAACTGGACCTTCAACAATGGCCACCTTTACTTCAAAGATCACATGTTCATTCCCCTGTCCTCTTGCTCCACCCTGCTCCATGCCATTCATTCCTCCTCCCTCTCAGGTCATATGGAAATATTCCACACCAAATCCATTCTTGAACATGATTACTGGTGGCCTGGCCTCCTTCATCAAAAATTTTGTCAATGGTTGCACTATATGCCAGAAAAACAAAGTCAACACCCACCCCACCACCTTGCCCCTTACACCTATCCCCTTATCCCATTTCCTCCCATTTAAACAACTCTCTATTGATCTTATCACAAACCTCCCAGTTTCCTCCAGTCACAATTATATTGTGGTCATGGTAGACCACAGCCTTACTAAGGAAATAATTCTTACTCCTTGCTCAAAAACCATTGACACCATGGGAATTGCACAAATATTCTTCAACAACATATTCAAATATTTCAGCCTCCATAACACTCCTATCTTCAATCAAGGCCCTCAATTTGCCTCTGCCTTTGCTAGAGAACTGGCACATCTTCTACAGTACAATGTACGACTCTCCACTGCCTACCACCCCCAAACTGATGAACAAACCAAGAGAACCAATCAAGAACTTGAAATGTATCTTCATATCTTTTGCACCAACAACCCCACTTTCTAGGCACAATCCTTATCTGCAGCTGAGTTCCATCATACCTCTGCCCCACATAGCTCCACAAAAAGATCCCTGTTTTTCCTCCTTTATGGCCATGAACCTCGGTCCTATTCCCCTCTTGGCAAAACATTTTTTCCTGCCCTTGAAAATTGACTCTCCTCTTTGGACAAAACCCACAAGGAAGCCCTGGCTGCCCATGAATCAGCCAGAAAGCTCATGACATCATCTAGATCCATGCAATAATTCTCCCCTTAGAAGGTTGGAAATAAAGTTTGGCTCAAAGCAACTCATCTCCATCTCCACTACCCCTCTAGAAAGCTTGCACCCAAATGTATGGGACCATTCAAGCTCACATGCATTCTATCCTCCCTCACCTACCAACTAAAACTCCCACGTGCCTGGAAAATACACAATATATTCCCTATCCGAACACTTCCTTGACCTGACCGCATCCAAATCTCCCTAGCCATGCCTGACACTGTGTGTTTTCAGTGTCATCACACAGGTCATTATTGAGAGGACTGTCCTGAATACTCCTGCCCTCATTGCCGAACCATGGCCCTTGGTCACCCAACCCATCAATGCTTATCTCTCAGATGTAACTATTGTCACAACTGGGGACATTCCAAATGCTCCTACCCACCACCGCAATTATGGAGTTTGCGCTATCCCTGGGCACATTGTTGACAATTGTCCATTTGAACGTCCATTCCCTTCACAATCCACCACTATCTATGGAGGACTGTTGACCTCTTTCATTTAACTCTTTTACTGATTGAGGTCTTTTATCAAATCTGGGATTCGATTGTACAATGGGGGTAATGTTACAGTTTTCCTCCTTCATCCACACATTCTCCTTTTCTCTTACTTTTTCTATGTACAGACATGGAGATGCACTTTGACCTCCAATATTAGTTTCATCCTTTTTGTTAATACTAACACTATTCTTCTCCTACACCTCTAGTTGGACTCATTCCTTCTATGTCATTTCTCTCATAATGACACATGATCCCACCTTCCACAAGATTCTATTATGTTCTATTGATGTTACTTTGTTCCTTCATATTCTCTTGAGTTCTCTCCCTTTCTATCTTTGGTTTTTTCCCTATCACACTGGTCCATGCACACATCTCTTAGCTATAAATACATCATCTTTATCATGTATTTTCTATTCTTGGTCTATGCAATAGAAGCATACATTAAGTCTCATCACTTGGTTGAACCGTTGTTTGACAACACTTGAAAATCTCTAGACTAGCTAGTGCTAGTAACCTTGACCTTGCACCTTGTGAATATTAGCATCTCTGACATTGGTCTTTTCATGAGTATCACCAGAGATTGATAACTAGTATTGAGGCTTCTTGAGTACACTTTGCATAACAGCAAGGTCTTCAAAACCCCTTTTTCTTGATCCAAATGGTATGATAAATTGGGCTTAATGTTCTGCAAGTCTAATCACTTTCACAATATTGGCTGAAGTTAGCCATAATCTGCAATATGTCATATGCAAAGTTTGCCAAGCTCACAATGGTCAGAAAGTCATAGACACTGCCATATTGTAGACCATGCAAGCTTGATGAAGCATTGGCAGAATCTTGACAGAGCAATTCGAAAGAAGTCCAATGGACAGCAAATGCAACTGAGGCTCAGAATCCTTGAAGGATTTTAGTCTATGGTCACACCATATGAGATGCAAGATGAGCCATTTGAGATGCATGATATAATGAAGAGAAATCTGTCAGTGCTACCTCAATCTAATGTCACTGCAGAAAAGTTGGGAAATCCTTCAATACCATTGAGCCAACTTTGGGATGAATTTCAAGCAGAATGCACCATATTCTTGGACAACTACTTTGACAAGATGCAATGGAAAATTGAGGGGGGTGAACTCCTCTTCTCCAGCATTCTTCCACCCCTTGAGGAAGAACTAGGACTTGAAGATGATGGTGGAAAGCTCCCACCAGTACCAAATATCGAGGTAATCTATGCTGACTATGGCATAGATGTTGATGGTCTGTATCTCTATCAATATCCAAGCTTTTTCTGAGTCTTGTGTAGCCATTGGTAATCGGACCATTCCAAGTTACCACACTAAGTCAAAGGCAGTTTCAGGTGTCTCCTCCAAAAAGCCATTCTATCCTTGGAAGTCAATGCTGGTGAGTTTGTACAAAGTATAATAATTAATATTTGCTGATATATGCACAGAAACTCTTGACTCACCTCCTCTTTAGTTCTCCTTGTCTTAGGTTCTTGTGTCCACAGCAAGCCACAGTCCTAGAATGGGCAAGAGATCTTGGAGCACCTGAGGTGCCTTTGCTGTATGCTGTGAAAAAAATATAGGAGCATACCATGAATCTCCTTAGAGCTCCAACTGAAAAGGTGACAACTGCATTGGGTAGTGTATTCTACCTAAATGCTATTGGCAAGGCAATTGCCATGGTAAATGAAGATAGCTGATTAATTTTTTTGTTTGCTCATGATAGCTCCTGGATGTAGGATTTCACAAATCCTTTTATGCAGTGTACAATGCAAGAATATCCTAAGGATGGACAAGGCCATATGTCGCAAGTTCACCATGGAAGCAAAATGCTTGAAAATCTTCCAGATGGTCTTGCACCTTCATATGTTCACATTGATTGTGCAATCTATTTTATCAATGAACTTCTTCAACAGTCAATGGGTCAGTATTTCATACTGAATAAATTCTTTCAAGCAAGAATGCTGATGGAAACAGGATCCATGGAGCCTACTGTTTTTGTGCTTGGAAACAAAGTTTACAAAACCATGGTTTGTTCTCACTATAATTTTGTAACATTTCATATTCATTCTCTTTTCACTTCATTCCAGGATGAATTAGCAGTTGATCCAGAAAGGATCATCATTTCAGTTTTGACATTCTTCAATATATTCGAGAATCTCTAGTGCTGGGCTGGTGAGTCTGGCATCAAGTTCACAGGTATGTCATGTTGTTTTGAAGACACATATGTTAAGTCTAAATGCTTTTTTTAGCTTTCTCTGCTGCATTTTCCAATCTAATACCAAACCCACTTTGGATGAAATCAGGTGGATGGATGGTCTACACCATTTCCCTAATGGTATTTATGGATGACATGTTGGGGAACATCTCAAAGCAATGGAACAAACACCATGTAGTCTATATGTCAAATGCTTTATTGCCATGGGAGATGCTTGAGTAGAAGTTTTCAATTCAATTTATATCAGGATCACCACATGCGACTCCAATGGAACTGATGCAAGACATTAAAGAGTCAATCCAGTAAGTTTGTCTATTGCAAGTTACATACTTCCTACTGAGCTCATTTACAAGGAGAGTGACTGATAACCCCATTGTGATGTTTGATGTCAAGCATCAGGAAGAAGTTATGCTCATTTCATATGAGCTGATCATTGCTGGTGACAACCCAATGCAAGCAGAGGAGTGCAGCCATGGTGGGCTAAAGTGCAATTACTTCTGCCACACTTGCAAGGTTGGCAGTACAAATGTCAAGAAGAAAATAGATGTGGAATACAGTGATATTTTTCATGTATTACTTAGACCTTCTTGTCTTTACAATGGGCTGACCACATTTTGTTCAGTGCAGTGAGTTGTGTACACCTGAAGAAATCCATGCACAAATCAAACATCAAATTCAGCTTTCCAAGCTCTCTGGCAGAATGGAGAAAGTTAGGATCACTGTTAGCATATTTGGCATTTGAGATGCTGCAACCACTGCAGTAAAAAATTGGCTTCTTGAACTTGGCAAGGTTCTTTGGAAGAGAACAGCCAGAACACCTGCACTCTCAAAAGCTGACATTACTGTGCATTTAGAGAATGAGTTTGATGTATTGCTTGAGGGCCAATTAATTGATGATTGTATCAACCCACTCCTTGGGATGTGGGAATTGGACATCCACAAGGACACTCTGACAGAAATTCTTCATACCATACTTCTTGGCATCATTAAGTATTTTTGGGACCAAACTGTCTTCATCCTTGACAAAGCTCATTCTCTTGGAGTGTTTCAGACTCACCTGGAATCGATTAACAAAGATGGACTGAACTCTCCAACATTCGGTGCCAAATACATCATAAGATATAAAGGTGGTCTCATTGGAAAACATTTTAAAAGCCTTGCACAAGTCATGCCATATCTCATTTAGAACCTCGTGCCAGAGAAGGTACTCCAGGTTGGTTAGTAATGGAAAGGCTTGTTATCCTTCTTTGGCACACTTTGATTGAAGATACAGAACACTATTTGGTCAGCACTCCTGGGCTCGCTCCTAGACATTATTCTGTTACTTATTTGCAACTCTTAGACTAAGCTATCATGTATTATTGATGACTTTCTCACCATCAGCACACAATGTATGCCAAGTATCTTAGTAGCAAAAGCCAAGTTTTATTTCCTCCTGCATCTTTTCATATTTATCAGGTGCTTTTGCCCTGTCATTCTTTTCTCAACTGAATGCTATGAGTCTTTCAATCATGTTTCATATCTCACAATGATCTATAGCAACTGTCAAGCACCAATCTGTAACATATGTCAACTTTTTGCTGAACAAGACCATATGAAATACATTGTCACAGGTGGGGTCTGGCATGATTCTATAGTGAGAAAATGGGTCAAAGCAGGACCAGACATCATCAAATACATCAATAAACATCCTCACTAGCATTGTATGCTTGATTTCCCCATTGGGAAATCATCTCCAGAAGTTGATTCATATCTCTCATCACTTTGTTATGCACTTAACAGCCCACTGATATCACCTGGAGGTGTGGCACACTTACCAGCATATACAAATGGGAACAGAAAACCAGAAATTGTATTCCCAGTTGATTGGAAGGAAACACAAACTGCGTGATGTATCAGTGCAGTACTCATTACCCCAAGAATGCAAGGAAGTTCATTTTACCATGTCACATCCTTCACAGCAGTAGAAGGGGACAAGCCCAAGGTGCAAACTCATGTTATCATCAAGCATCATGATGGATATCAGATTGGTATAATCCAGGAGATCTTGGTCCCCTCTAAGCAGCATGTCACCCCTCATGTTGTAATCAGTCTGTTAGAATTCCTTCCCAACCTGCATCTTTACCTTTGCATCCCATGCATCAAGTATTCAGTGCCAGAAGAAATTATTGTTATTTCCCCTTATGTAAGCCCCCTCTCAGCAACATGGCAAGTGTAATGTTATGATCATCTAATTCAAATTCATTAGAATGTTGTTTGTGCAGTCAATATTCAATAAGGACTGTACCTGAACAACAAGAATGCCTGCTCACATCATGAAACAAGGTACTTGTTGATTATGCATCCACCAATATCTATGTCATCAACATGTTTACACTTCACAATTATCAATACATCAAGGCAGCTATTCCATAGTTGGTTTGTGATCAAATCCATATGCCATTTATTACAGATCATGCTGCATTATAGTTGCACACCACTGATCTACTACATTCAAAGAAGGGAAACAACACACCTGATGCTACCCCAAGTCACAGTAAAGAATTGTCAACCAAGCAACCAGCATTTGAACACATGAAAAAGATACAAGGAAAAAAAAAGGAAAAGGCAAAAGCACCACTTATTCAGTCTGTCAGAGAGAGTGCCAATGCCAGTCCCTCCAACTTATCCGAGACCCTCATTGCCATGGGCATACTGGCAGGACCATTATACCTATATCATATTGGCTCCAACCCATATCTCCCCTCATTATCACATGTTATATCCACAGGTGGTGTTATCTCTGCACCTTTACTCACTCACAGTGCTTATGTTCCCTATCCTTTCCCACCTCCTGGATCTTCTATGCCATATAGAGTTTTGGCTCAATCAATCATGTATGGCACTGCTCTAACGTCCACCCAACACACTGCACTACCAGGTACATACTTCTATCTATCCTATATTAGCAGTGTGTCACAAGATATTAATGGCCATCCCAGCTATTCCAAGAGCACATACTACCCAGCATAATAAGTAGTGTTGCACTTAAATTCTATATAATCCACATATCATTGTGTTTACTTCTGTAAATATCTATAAATAACCATGTTGAGAAGCACTGACAAACCACAACTTTTAAGTCACCCATCAATGAATCCCTTCTGCCACCCTTTGCAGATTTGGCTTGTCCAGCATGAGTCTCCTCTTCCAATTCCAACTTAAGCAGGGCATACCAAGGAATACAGGCAAAAGAGCATCAAGTCATGGTCGTCGCCAAGAAAGGATCTACTCAGGCATGCCACTGCCAGCAAATTCCCATTTTTTACCTTTATATAATGGTTTACCTCACTGGGGTAGTCAATCACCTAGGCATAAATCTCTGAATTAGTCTGGCCAATGTGAGTATTTCCCAGCTGAAGATGACCTGGAGCTAGAATATCTCACAAAATGGAGGAAATTACATGCACTTGATGTTTGTCAGGAGAATCAGCTTGAGAATAATACCCTTGAGCAAATTTTACAGGTTTGTAATTACTGCCTTCTCATTTCAATGGATAGATAAAATACTTCTAGCTCGACATGGCTACAATGCTCATTACATTGCATGGAAAGCTTCTGGTGTTACAAACCACAATATTTTTCCCTTCATTTCTACTATTTTTCCTCATTTTATACATTGACTTTCATATTTAGCCCCTATCTTTTACCCCTATAACCCGAACCTGCCAAATACTCAAGTCCATGCAGAGATCTAGGCCCATCAGCCTCATGGCATCCTCATGCCATTTACTATGACTCATCCAAAGTATAGACTACCTCATGCTTGCCTGTAGGATCACACACATTAGTTTAGACAAACACATGTTCACCTCATGCCTTTATCTATGACTCCTTTGCCTCATGTACTCCTCATGCTATGCTTCTCTTCCATTTCATGGCTGTACTGATACACATGTTTCCCTCATGTTTGCCTCACCAATCACACATGTAGCATAGCATATCATTAGATCTAGTGTATACAAGTGTAAACTCCTAGACAGTATATAAAGGCCCAAGTTGCTGCCAGAGGACCTCAGTCTTGTCCTCTTGGTCTCTTCCCTAGTCTTACTGGTTGACTACAGGAGCTACTTGATTCACTCCAACTTGTCATCTCTTGATTGAACTTGTTGCCTTCTGGTAAGGCCAGGTCGTTTCATCTGGTGGTTGGGCATACAAGGAAAAAGAATAATACACATATATTCATTCATTCCAACCAATTCAAAGTAAGTTCATCACTCTTCCATCACAACTCCTACTCACTGAATAAAGGAAATTATGAAAGATCGCTTGCGTTCATGCTGCTCTCTCCAAACCTGACAGGATACCTCATGGAGCTTCCTGAGAACATCTGAGTATATTTGAAAGCACAATAAGATATCCACTAATTTATTTCATTTTCAAACTAAGCATTCATGAAGAGAAACTTTATGATCTTCAAGATTCCTTTGAAAGTGCTTGAGAATCCCGAACTACCTGAATACATCAGCAGTTTTATGAAAGATGTATTGACTAAGCCAAGGGCAATTATAAAGACCAAGGTATATGATGAATGCTGATACTAATGCTAATGTCATCACCTGCAACACCTTATATAGGTAGCAAGCAGCATCAAAGAAAAGTCTCATGTTTCCCTCCTTGCAAAATTTCTTGCTCAAACTGAATACTATGAGGTGATGACAAACCAATGAGCATGTTTTGCATTCTTGGTAAGCATGGATGTCCATATTTGCATAGTTCACTCACCCTCGTGCCAAGGCACTAGCACAATCAAGTAGTGACAATAAAGGTGAATCAAGCAGCTCTTAGGGTCAACTGGTAAAGTAGGGGAAAGACCAAGAGGACAAGACTGAGGTCCTCTGGCAGCAACTTGGGCCTTTATATACTATCTAGGAGTTTACACTTGTGTACAGTAGATCTAACAATATGTTATGCTATATGCATGATTGGTGAGGTTAACATGAGGGAAACACATGTATCAGTACAGCCATAGAATGGAAGAGAAGCCTAGCATGAGGAGTACATGAGGTGGACAAGTCATAGATAGGGGCATGAGGCAAACATGTGTTTGTCTAGACTATCATGTGTTACTGTAGGCAAACATGAGGCAATCTAGACCTTGAATGAGTCAAGGTGAATGGCATAAGGATGCCATGAGGTTAATGGGTCTAGATCTCTGCATGGACTTGAGCATTTGGCAGGTTTGGGTTATAGGGGTAATAGATAGGGGCTAAATGTGAAAGTTAATGTATAAAATGGGAAAAAATAGTAGAAATGAAGGGAAAAATAATATGGTCTGTAACAATAGCATGGTAGTCTGGTGACTTTCAACCAACTTGTTACAAATGGGATGGCAGAGAAGGTTACAATGCTGAAGGCCATGGAGAACACACTGGCATTGGTAGAAGGGAATAACAACACTGACAAATCCCCAGTTGATGATGCAGAAGATGCAGATCCCAACAAGCAGAAGCCCTGTATATGGAATGTGACTGATTTTTGGGAATATGTCAATGTTCTACTTGTTGAGCTATGAACCTCTCTTGAAAAAAGTGAGCCAACTTTGGAAGGTCATAAAATGCAGCTTGATCAGTAAGTCTGGGCATCAGTGCACCTGGGCCTATATAATTACTCACTTCATTTACAGTTTTTTTACATTGTGCCTCCAGGCAGATCTCAAGAGCCACCCACCTACAAAACAGAATGCCAGTATCCCTGCAGGTGAGCAGGTTGCATCCAAGTGGCAGCAAGCTATTTACCAGGAGCTTGTGTGGTAGTTTCTGTCATATATCATCCTTTCCCCCTTCCAAGTTCCCCTCCTGAGCCCCCCACAATCCACATTGTCAAATTTTTTGATCTCTAATTGCTCACATGTGCATACCATCACTTGTTACCAATCCCATCCTGCCCCCACCCAGTCGCTACATCCTACTGCCACCCTTACTATTGCACCTTGTCATATGATATACCACTTGATCATAAATCCATTCATTGCATGGCATTACTATCAACTCTTGAGTGTGCTTGACAATGGTCAACCAGTCCAATATTCATTCATCTGTCACTCCTACCATGGTTCAACCAGTGTTCAAGGCCCCCATTAGTGTACATCCACTGGCAAATTCAAGCAGTGAACATTCAACATGATGTACCACATATAATACAAGACATAGTAGATAGAGTGCACACCTGGTCAAGCAGTGAATATTCAACATCATGCACTGTATGTGACATGAGACATGTAAACTAAGCATATACCCAATCAAGCAGTGAGCATTCAACATTATGCACTGTGGGTAGCATGAGGCATGTAGACTGGACCTTCAACTCGATGTGCTGCAGGTAATGTAAAACACATGGACTATTCATTGTCATTTGTATTCCCTGTATACTCAGTAGTTGGTTTATATATTGGTCAAATAGATCCCACTAGAATCTGGATGCAACCATCTAGCAGATGGTTGACTCCTTGTAGTTTAAATGACCCTTTCAATAATGATAGAATATTGCTCTGATGTGTCAAATTCCTTTGAGAAAACAAAACACCTATATTGCTCACAGGATAGAATTAGTATTGTATATATCTACTGTTCAGTATCAGAGAACTCAGATGCTGGTTGGATACTTGCTCTAAGATGACTGACATAACCATCCACAAACATCAATGGCACATTTTCTTGATAGATACAGTAGCTAACTAATGATATGACAGACCACTTGAGCATACATAATATGAGATGTGAACTGCCTTCCCAACTGAGGATAATGTCCATGATTGATAGATCCCTCAATAAACAAGGGACGGAAAAGAGTCATTATACACCCAGGTGACATCAGCCCAATATAAACTAAATTTGATGGCTATGAAACATCAACTTATTTTGGACATATAGTAGGATGTGGTGTTCTGGCTGCCCTCATCACCCCCAATTACTCTTTATGGCCACTGCCAACAAGACCAGCCAGGCCAGAGGCAAGAGTGGCCAGGCCTTCTTCAATGTTACTACTGCTGTCATAAGCATGGCCATCACCTTCCAGGATGCCACCATGCACCACCTCAACCATGTCAAAGAGGAGGATACCAAACTTGCTATTATTTCAATATACTGGTGTCCAGAAACAAGCACTGGCTATGAAGCTGATAATAGCATCATGTATGATGATAATTAAAACACTGACATTGACCATGGTGTGGCCTCCCAACAATCATTCCTTGCATGAGTCCAGCCAGTCCTTTCATGTCCTCCCAGCATCAAATTCATCCATACTCTATAGGCAGCAGCAGTTGCAGTCCTTTCTCTCCTTTTCCAACCCATGGGATGGTTGCCCTGGATCCAGCAACAGCTGTCCACCCACTGCAAGTGATCCAGGCTCACATGCTCAAAAACTCCCACCCCTCACAGCACTCACCTCCATGACAATAGCCACTCTATCCTCCCAGTTGTTTCCTCTCCTACCACAATCCATACAACACCTACTTTTCCTACCAGGCACAGCTACATTTAGGTGACCTGCAATAGCCAACTGCCTAGGCATGGCTTCCACATTATACAACACCTCAAACCTTTCTATACTGGGAGGGCTGGACTAGTCCTTTCCAGTCTATGGATATAGCAGTGAACTGGCAGTGGCAGCAGCCTGCCAACTACAAGTACAACTCAGAGTCATGCCCTCAGTCTCAACCACTCTCTGTCCTGGAACTCTGCAATGATGCAGATATGAATGAGGAAGTTTGATTATTTTTATTGAGTACAGCTGGTGACCTGCACAAAATGAGAATTGTGTGGGATCATGAATAAATAACATCATATTTTTTATTATCATATAAAATGCTATATAAAGGCCTACTCCCCTACCAAGTTTCAGACCAATCCAACAGTTTGTTAAGGAGATATGAATAAATCTCCAACTACCACTATTATTACTAGCTCTTATCAGCTATATTAATATTCATATTTCTAATCATGTGACTGGTACCTTTACTCCCACACTTGCACAGCATAATTACATGACCCTTGCCTTGGTTAGGATACTGCTAAAATTGCCATCCAATCACAGCATTGGCCATAAAGTACAAATATTTACATATAGTTACTTTACATCACAGATTCAGCTAGCCCAGAATGAGTTAGACTAAATCAGTGTGAGTCATAGTGAGTCAGCACAGCCTTGTGACTCAGAATGAGTCATAGCATAGCCCCATGAGTCAATATGAGTCATACTAGTCCATATTGGATGTACTCTCCTCAAGAGGCACCAATGGCTCAAGGCAAGGGAATGAATTGGGAACCAGCACAGCCTCATGTAGAATAGCATAAAAGGAGGCAAGATTTGCCTGCAAGACCAATATTATCCATCTCACACATCCCCTTTGAAGAGAAAAGACAGAGAGATTACCTAGAAACCTGCTCAGAATGAGAGATGCTCTTTTGACACATAGGTATCATAAGTGGTAGTATTACTAAGCAGAAAACTACTAACATAATAGGAAAGGGAACACAGCCACTAAGCAGAAAGGCAACCCCCTTTTGATCTAACCACATTAGTTACTAGATGGCCACTAAGCAGTAAGGCACTGTAACCTACATAGATAAATCTAGTCTAGGAATATCTAGTATCTAAGGGATTAGAATCTTGCACAGAACTTGCACTCCAGTGACCCAATAAATAAGGTTTATCATAGCCCATATTGAGTGAGCACTGAGTGACCTGAATAGGAAGTGTTTCATGGTCAATAAAATAGCAAATATTGCTATAAGACCATAACATTCAAATAGTAAGAAAAGCCTAGAAATACAACTCTAGTTTCAAGACCCTTGCTTGGAAAGCTAGTCAAGTAACTGATAAATAGTAGTCTATC
>JBBPNO010000726.1:0-15967 GCA_038090915.1 Boletus eberwhitei
CCACCCATTATCCACTCACCACACACAACCCCCCACCAAAAAAAAAAAAAAAAAAAAAAAAAGGAGAGGGGGGGGTGTACCTGTGATCAAGTTCATCGGTACGAGCACCGTACCGAGGGCGGTCAATTTCGAGAGGACGTCGTTGATCTGATTGTTGGCGTCCGTCATCTCGATCGAGATCTGGGCGAGGTAGTTGGAGTGGCTCCGAGAGAGGATTTTTTCATAGTGGTTCAGGTTTTGGGTCATCGTGATCAGGTGGTCCTGTCAGTGTTCCATCACATGAGCGCCTGAGCTCCAACGTTCCGTGTCTTGGTTGAGACGGGCCATACCTGGATGTCAGAGAGATAGAGACCCTGTGAATGAAAAAAAAAAAAAGGTCAGTACCATCAAGCTACGAGCGAACAAAAAAAAAAAAAAAAAACCTACGATATCCGACGTAGGTGCCACCCTCCAATTCTCATTACATCGTTTCGCCAAACCCTTGACGACATCCGCCTTGTTACCCATCAATCTGAGGAGCCCCATCACCTTCTTACGACACGTCCCGATCCGGCGTAGCATGTCGCTTTGCTCAGCGTCTTTGAGGATGAGCACGAGCTCGTCGATAGAGTCGACTTCGTACTCGATCGATTGGATGAGCGGCCCAAAGGCGTCGGTGATATCGTCGATCAGGGCATATGAAATCCAGTCCGACGTGACGTTGATGTAGTCCTTGAGTTGCTTTATCCGACGACGTACGTTCTGCGGGTGCGGCGTCGGGCGAAAGTGGAACTGACCCATAGGTGAGATCAAGAGGGACATGTGTGCATCACACAAAAAAACAAGGACGCACGGACAGGATGCCCTCGCGGAAGACCATGATGTACATGTTCAACGGCTCGAGATAAGTGGGGCTGTACGGATCTTGATCGAAGCTTCTAAAACAAACGAGGTAGTAATTCCGGAATAGTTCAATCTTCTCGCGGGCTTCCTCCATTTGGATGTCTTCTGTGGTTAGGGGGTGGATTGAGAATACCTTGAGAACCCTACGTGAGCGTGGGCATTGCAGCGCAAGGGGTGGACGAGATTACCTTGCTCAGCACTTTCATCTCTTCATCGGTTGGGCTTTGTATATCGAGCCACCACGTATTCGCCTCAGCATCGGCACTCGTTGCTGGTCCTGAACCGTTCGGGCGACCAGGATCAGCCTTGTCCGCGGATCGTCCGGAGGAGTTATTACGATAGTTCGCTGGTACCCCTTCAGAACTGGATGAGGTCCTTTTCTCATTTGGAATGAAAAAACCTGGCCGAGATGCAAGCATAGGCACCGGTGCGGCGAAAGCGGGGGGTCCTCCCGTGACATCCCCCTCTCTCGGAGCAGGAGAGTGCACACCACTGAACAGGTCCTCAAAGGACTGACCCTCCGCCGGGAGCTCGCACAAGCTCCGGGCATGAATGGTCGCCGACAAGGCGTTGGAATAGAACGAGAATCTGTACGGTCTATCGTGGCCCGGAGACATGAAACCACCAATGTCTGTCGGAGGCGGCGATGCGTATTGGTAGAATATGCCAGAGACGTCCTCGGACGAAGGGACCACGCTGAGCTGGCCGGTGTCCATGAGTCTCCCCGGGAAACCCGACAGCGGCTCTTTCGCCTGATGTTCGAAAAGCGCCAACTTGCCCCTGCGATGGGGTCGAGGAAGAGGCGCACTTTCGCTGAGCTTACGTTGACGCGCACGTGGGCGCCGAGGAACAGCGGGCGTCCCTCCAGGCATATCAAATGCCCCATTGTCAGATATTGTCGGCTGCCCGTCATCCCTCTGTGCTTTTGGATGCCGAATCCTAATCGTGGGTGGATCGTTGGACGATGTCAAACCCAAACTCTCCTTCTCTTCTGCGGCAAAGCTCTCGAGAGGCCCAAAGTCGAATACGGACCGGGGCGAACCGACCGGATACCTCGGCGACGAACGTTGGCGGTTCGGGAGTGGATACCGGCCTTCGATGGCGACGAAGAGAGACGGATCCTGGGGCTGGTCGAGTCCAAGGTCCAGAGGCGTCGAGCTCCGCGCAGCGACATGACCGCCGTGAATGGCGTCGTGGTCGAGCGCAAGTGGTTCCTCCCCGCGAGCCAACTCGAGGTCGTGTCGTTCGACGGCGGAGAACGCGCCAAACGGAAGCTGGGAGGCTGTTCGGGGATCATCAAAGGGAGAGGTGGGCTGCACGAGGGTTTCCCTCCGCGCACGGGAGAGATGGAGCGCCATATCGACGTCCATCGTCCGTTGTCGTTCGCGGGCATCGGGGTCGTTGAGGTCCAAGGAACGCGTGAGCGTTGGGGATGCGCGGGCGCGCAGGGTACGTTCGATAGAATTGCTAGGGCTGGAAGCGTCCCTGTCGCCTCTCCGCCTCGTATCAGACAAGCCTCTAATCGAGAAAGAGGAAGGCGAGGCTGGGAGTACTGGTGGATCGTCGAACGGAGATGTCATGTTGTTTACTGCACGTCCGAGCACGTTACACAATCAACAAACGGAACCGAGACGATGGACAGGATGGACAATACCTTGTTACGAGGTTCTTTGACGGGTCCAGCGGTCAAAAACTGGGGACGTTTGACTTCATGAGAGTATTATCGCACCAGCCCCACACTTGAATCACGTGATACTTCTTACGCGACAAAAAGAACCAAATATGCGACGAGTAACGTTCAGACGCTATCAAGAGATCACAAGGTCCATTAAACATTCGAAGGCTTTCATCAAGTCGTGTTCCCACTGAATCCTAGTCGACTAAAATACTAATCGGTATTCAAAAGCCGGTCCTATCACTCCCACCCTCGTGAAGACCTCCTTGCAACTCCCAAGATGTTATCCGACAACGACAGACCGTAGCGTGACGAGAATTCAAGCTCCTTTGAGGTTCCATTCCTCGTCGTGATCCATCGATCGCCGTCGATATCGGATCGCGCAAGTGGCAAATACCGCAGCGCCCCCGACCACATTTCAAACCCCTCTAAAACAGACGTTCGGACCGTAACTGGCAAAAGGCCCCTGACAGAAAGCGTAGTTGATTATAATACAGGTGTTGGAAGCCGTGGAATGAATTTGGAGGCACCAAGGTGGGAGTGAAAGTAGAGATCCGAATACTACCGTATGCACAACCGCGCACGGCATCATCATCGTCCATAAAACCACGCTCTCATCTGGAAACCCACCAGAACCGCCATCTGAACGCCAGCCACATCATACACCCCATACGCCCACCGTCCACCCCCCAAAAACGCAACCACAGCCACGACAAGCCATCCCCATCGCACGGACGTCCTGAAAAACACGACCGATACGACGTCAAATTACGACAACAGAAAGAAAGCACACACGCACGTCGTCTCGAGCGGCCGTCCGCGGCCCAAGATATCCACGAGCATCAACGCCGGCGCGACTTTGAACGCGTTGTGATCGCCGTTGAACGGCGTCGTGTATCCCGCCGTCTGGATCGTTCGCATCCATACCGCCAAGACAGGGGCAGCCAGCGGTAGGAGCCACGTCATGAGCAACAATATATGCGTGTTCTGGTTGTGCGCGTTGGCGAACATGTGACTGGGTATGCTGGGTGATCGGCTGGACGACGGACTGAAGCGATCTGCTGGCGGATCGTTTTCGTCAGATGTCTTGCCGTCCTGTTCACATATGGGCGTGGGCGTGCTTGCCAACGTCGGGACAGAACCCGGGTACGACTTGGGTCGAGAGGTCGCGTTACAATTGAGTACTTGGATCACCCAGCATCCAAGGAAGGCGACCTGCCACGGCACGAACAGCAATATGAGCGCCAGCACGAGGACCATGGAGATAATAACCGTGCTCCGTCGCACACCGCGGTCTTCGGGTTCCCTGCTCTCAGATCGTCACCTCGGAGATAGAGAATTAATTGTCGTACCGTACCTTTGAATAAATCCTCTCCCCAGCAACCTGAGCGGCCACATGAGAGCTACCAGACCCCACCAACTGACGCACACCATTCCGGTTGCCACGCCTACAAGAAACACCGCCAGTACCGCGCGCAGCACACCCAACTCGTCCCCAATCCCAAGGTAATAATTGGGTCCCAACGGGAGCAACCCAATCACCCCGGCGACCGCCATCAATGCGGGCATTCGGTGCCTCACGAACACACCCAACAACGCGTAGACGCTCAGCTGCTGACCATCTAGCCGTTCGGCATAAAACAACAGAAGCGAGACGATTCCTACACCCCAGCTGAGTAACGTGGTGGGATACCGCGTGCCTATTCGACCCACAGAACCCCACCAGTCGACTGAAAGGAGCACTTCCGTGACATCTTGACAGCTAGGTCCAGAGGAATGAATGGTGAGATACACCCCGCGAGACGCGCTAGGGACTTGATGAGGGACGTAAGGAGCAGAGGAATGAGTATGGAGGAAAATGGGCTGGTCGGAGACAAGACGATAGTAGTGGATTTCAGAGGCTTGTGAAGTGTGGACGAGCAGCGGAGAAAATAGAGGCGCTTTAACCAAGCGTCAGCATGCGTCCTCTGAGCTTCTTCACGACACACTTACCTGCGCATGATGAATATTCTGCCATTTTAGGGACGAGTCGATACACCAGCAGTGCAGTAGCTGGGAGACGTGGAAGACTGATGGACGTCCTCGATCCTACATTGTCAGACCGAGCTAACGGTATCGTCACACCACCGAAAAGCAAGTCTGCACAACGCCGTCAGTCTCGTAGCCTTGTCAGAGAAATACAATGTCCACCCACCCCAGAGACCGAGCTCGCTCTCGACATGGCGTGTTTTGTCAATCGCCCCTGCAACCCAACCACTTCTATCAATACCCGCGTCGACAGAGACCCCAACCCATCCTTCCGCTCCACGTGGAAGCTCGGCCTCGAAAAACACCATGCCCTCGCTCTCATCCGCTCCTTCGTCCGGTACCGGGAATGGCTTGCCAGGGATCGGAGTTGGAAGGAGTTTGAGCGAAGCCGGTGCAAGGGAGTTGCACGACACAGTGTCATCCGTGGAACGTTCCGCGCAAAGGTGAACAGACACATGCATTTTGTGGGTATGGTGCGGGGACACGTTCGAGACGCTCCCCTGAGAAACATACAATACAAACGTCCGACGATTCTCCTCGTCCTGGACGCTCGGTATAGGCAGCAAGTAGGTCCGTTTCCCAAGGGGACGATCAAGAACGAGCTGCAGATCCCTGGGGAGTGCGTCGTATTCCCCCGCTTTGAGGCTCAGGTCTCGGGCGGAATCACCATCCGACGGCAATACACTTCCGTCCCGCAACCACCGATCCAGCGCCCGCGCACGCTCATCTACTGTGTGTGTGGTTCCAAGCTCAAGCGCAGCCCGAGCGACACGCCACCGTACCTGATGGCACCACACCATCTCGCGGTGTCCAACCCCCGTCCACGCACCCTCGAGCGCGGACGTGAACACCGTCCGTCGATAGACGCCCACCTCCCCCGAGTCACCTGGCAAAATGCAAGACTCGGAAGGGATCATCATATCCGTCGCACCTCCGCAGATGGACAGGATCGGCGTCTCGTCTTCGCGCAATGCTTTTCGATTTTGGTTATATATCTCTGTAATTCGCGCGTCGAAACGGGCTGGGGGAAGCGTATGTGGAGTAGACATGGTGATGAGAGCAGAAATGTTTCTGGAGGGGAGAAGAGCAGTGCCTACGATGCCGCCCATGGAATGACCCATGACGATGATGTGGGTGTTGGGAGCGTAGCGGGAGAGAATATACTCCATCGCCGCAGACGTATAGGCGATCTGAGAATCGAGCGTGGCGCCATGGAACGCGGAGAGATCTTCATTGAACTCCACTGCAAATGCCATCATGTTGGGCTGTCACATGCAACCGAGAGGTCAAGCAAGAGGAGCTTACCGGCGTAGAAATCAATGGGTTTTGCCCCTCGTCCTGTGAATTCGTGTGACACGACGAATGGCGACGAGAAGTATTGTCTAGCAGCAGACGACGCTATTGAGCGCACCTGGTGCGAAGATCCCGCATTTCCTGGTATGAACAGGACGGGCAAACCCATTGCCTACCTCATTCGGGAACGACTCATTGGGTATGAACGTGTTCGAACTCTCACCTGGCTAGGCTCCCATTCAACTTCACGGTACAGCCAGAGCGAGTAACGGCTGGCGAGTGGTGTCCAAGAGGTGTTGAATTCTGACTGGAGGAGGTAAGAAGGTGACATCCATGACATCCGACATCCTTGGGGCGATATTCGACATGGGACGTCGGATGCAGCACGAAAAACCGTGTACGTTATGGACAAGGTGAGCAGGCTGAGGATTGTGTGTGCAATCCTGGACATGGTGTTAGTACAACATGAACCAAGACTTGATGCCCTTTTACACCGAGGGAATCACACGTGTCATTTCAAACTTCTTCCATTCGCCTCTATGATACCAGAGACAACGAGCCACCGCAGCATACTACGGTATAATAAAAGGACATGAAAAGAGAGAAAAAGATGCGACAGGTGAGACGATGCAAATGATGTGATGATGGAAACACCCGACGGATACCGCCTGACAGCCATTGCGTCCTAGTCCAAGGGTGTAGGAGGGAAAAGTACGCTGTTTAGTCATCGGCAGCATTCTCGCCCTCATCTTTCGAGTCTAGTTTGTCTGCAAACTAATTGAGTAAAAGTCTTGCAGAGCCATTAAATATCGACGTACCAGCTTCTTGCATGTCTGACGTCCAGAGAGTAAGGTTGTCCCGTAGTAGTTGCATAATGAGCGTCGAGTCTTTGTAGCTCTCCTCCGAGAGGGTGTCAAGCTCAGCAATGGCATCATCAAATGCCTGCTTGGCAAGGTGACATGCACGATCGGGGCTGTTAAGGATCTCGTAGTAGAAGACGGAGAAGTTCAATGCGAGACCGAGGCGGATGGGGTGTGTCGGTGGAAGTTCGGTGACGGCAACGTCGGAAGCGTCCTTGTAGGCAGCCAGAGACTTGTCAGCACTGTCCTTGCGCTTGTCACCAGTTGCGAACTCGGCGAGATAACGGTGGTAGTCACCCATCCTATATGGATGCTGTCAAAAAAAATTGACCAGGAGAAGGAAAAGAAAGCTTACATCTTGTGGTAGAAGACCTTGGACTCGCCAGAAGCAGCCGAAGGGATGAGGTGCTTGTCAAGGACGTCGAGAATGTCTTCACAAATCTTGGCGAGCTCGCTCTCGATCTTCTCTCTGTAACCCTTGATCATGGCAACCTGGGCCTCGTTGCCCTTGGATTCCTCCTTCTGCTCAATAGACGACACGATACGCCACGACGCACGGCGGGCACCGATGACGTTCTTGTATGCAACGGACAAGAGGTTACGTTCCTCGACGGTGAGTTCCTGGTCAGAGGAGGCAACGCGCTTCATGTTCTCGACCATCTCTGCGGTACATGATTAACATTTGGCGCACGCGACCAAAATAAGCAAGGTGACCACTTGCCTTCATAACGCTCAGCCTGTTCGGCGAGCTTGGCAAGGTAGACGGAGTCTTCGCGGGATTCGGGCATCTACAAACGGAGGCGTGATGAGTAATGTGTTTGGATCCAAAACGCGACATCGACGCGTCGAGGACGCGCCGATATACTCACTGTAGATGGTGGAAGAGAGGTCTAAGATGGACTGGTGGGGAAACGATGAGCTCGCTGTTGTCGAGGACGGCGACGACGACGGGTACGTACAGTGTGAAGAAGAGTGGGGAAGATGATGGTTGTTGATTGAGGAGCAGAGTGTCGAAATAAAGTGAAAATTAAATTCAGAGCTGGGCAAAGGGTTCGGGTCCAGGGCAGGGCATAGGGTATTGCCTTATCTGGTCTTCTTTTCCACGCCACTACAATATAGAACGGTTCGAACTTGCCCATGTGAAGATGCGAAATTGAAAGTACGTAGTTTTTTCCTTTCGTCGTCTTGGCTGGCGTCGTTGAGGACCAGTCGTCCAACGTGCCCAACTGTGAAGGCCCATTGTTTTGCATCCACACAGCGTTTATTGTAACCACATCCAGTGTGGACGCCAGTGGTAGAGACGCCCATTTTTGGCCGCAACAAGACCACTGACTCAGATCAAGGGCAACCTTCCTTGGTGATTGTTCAGCCTTGTTGGCATGGTCTCCATTGACCCTCAGCCCTCGTAGCCGGAAAGACAAGAGATTCACACTCGCGGGATTCACCCCTCAGCCTGAACTTTGCTATGCTCTATCCGCCTTTGGACAATTAACAGGCAGTGCGAGTAACACTGCTTCTCTGATCAGTGGCTAATCTGGATTCTGGCAGACAATACGGATCCTGACATAACACTCCTAGTGAGTCTCCAGGTCCACATCAATTGTCCTTGTTTCACAATCCAATACAAGCTCATTCAATGCGTTTCTACTCCGCGCAGGCCATGCATCGGAGCGGTTGAGCTGAATTTTCGCATCGTTGACGAAACGCGGACCAGCACATAATATAGAACCCTGTCTCAGACACTCCGGTCGAAGCGGTTCTGCTAATATCCGCCCTCAGAAGGGCGAAGTAGTCGCCGTTTGACCAATATTAGTTCATTGGCCTCATCAAATCAGCATGTTGATCATCGACACGGTCTAGTGGCTTTCTCCTCGCCTTGGGTGGCTGCACTCGCTTGTGCTATGAAGTAAATCCTTACTTGGTGTTCCTGGCCTAATCTCCCCTCTGGAAGGCTGGAACAATAGTCACGTCAAATGGACTCAGGTCTCACTGATAAATTCACCACGTTCGTCCCTGGTGGATGTATCATAGACACGTTCTTTTGTTTTCCCCGGCGTGTTGAATTGCACTCTGTCACTATGTCTATCGCTCCACACCAGGATCCAGATCAACGACCGCGTGTGGATGTGTGACGCGTGACGACGCGCTCCGTCACACTAAACTCGTGCGAAGACTCTCACAACGACTCCACAGTGGTAACGAAATGCAGAGCCAGAAACGCTAGCGATGGCGCGTCCAACTCCAAAAAGCGCGCCTTATCACCCACCCCCACGCGCAAGCGATCCTCGTCAAAGAGACGTACCTGATATTGGACGGGATCTCGAAGGGGACCTGTAGTCTGCCCCTCCACTTGGCCATGACTCTAAAGGTGCTGTCGGAAGGGTGCCAACAATGGAATCTGACGGCGTGCCGCTTCCATATTTGAGTAGATCATGTCTGACGCCTTGATCCGTGCAAGTCGTGTGGAATCGTCTATGGTGGCGTGCACACCGATCCGCTTGTCTTTGGGACCCTCCTGGAGCTAGACGGTCCCCCCAGGTTCAAGATGCCTGACGCCGACGCAAAGACTTACTTGGACAAATCCAAGCTTCTGTCAGGTCAGTTCCCCAATCAGCTTTTGTGCCATCTGGCACCGGGCACGACTACCTGTACATCACCGGGTCGTGTGTCAATGTTCGCTGGCCTGACAGCGGAAAGCTAACGTATACGACATTCAGTCGATGGCTTTTACGGATATTTATTGTAACCTGATTTAGTTCACCAATGGTTGCTCAGCTCTCAGGACAATCGGTACAACACCTATTGGATAGGTCAGTCGTTCGTCAGACTAGTGCTTATAAATACTCGCCTCCGGTTGGGAGCGTCAAAGGACCGTGTTCACAGACTCGTCGGAAAGCGTTGATGAATCCCTGGTGCGACGTGATGGAAATAACTGGGCCAGTCATCCTTCCGTGTGCAACGCCTGAGAACGTTGTGGACATACATTGTTCCTCGTCATTGTCGAATATCATATCCAGCACTCTCTTGGCGCGGACATCAAGCTCTTCAACCGTTTCTCGTATCTCGGGGTCCCAGGTTTCGTCCTCTTCAGTAAATCCTTCCTCGAACGGATAATCAGGAAAGTCCTTGGCGATCTCCGACTTGTTGCGTCTCTTATCACATGTAGATACCCCGTTCTTCTCACGGATATCCTGGGGATACAAGCTGAGCATGGAAGCGCCAGTTGAACCTCATTGCGCGACCTGCCTCTACGATAGTCGTCTTGAGATCCGGCCGGAGGAGTCCCTCGAATGTGATCTGGTTGGTCTTGATTGCGCGGCGCAAGGGGCTGCAATACAATTTCTCAGGAAGAGGGATGCTGTACTCGAGTTCCGTCTTCCACGCTCGGTGCGCATTTTTCGCTTGCTCTACACCCAACTCGGTGAGCTCGGGATCGGCTGTGATCGATGACTAAAGGTCGGATGCTCTCGTGCGGTGCTACTCACGTCCCCACACAAGTTCTCCGTCGCCGTTTAGTCTCATCCAGTAGCTAGTGCAGTATCAGGAGAGTGAGAAGAGCGCTCTACGACCGACGGGTGATCAAAGCTTGCCTCATCCATTCCTGCAGAAATCGCGTCAGTTTTTTTGAAGATCCTAGTCCAGCAAAGTACGAGCGAGGTGGTGATGGGACATGCCTTTGCTGTGTATTTTTCCATCGCCACGTTATCTGACGGTCGTCATCGGCTGTGGGACAAAAGGGTATCGAGAATTTCGGTAGGGAACGTACGGTATCCCTCGCCATGCCTTCCAAGGAAGACGACCTTGTACTGCGTCCCCGATGGTGCACTCGCGTTCAGTCGTTCGATCTCCCGTTTGAATTTTACCCAGCGATCGTCACTATCGTCCTTGAGCCCGAAACGGGGGGGTACCTAGAACAGAATCGAGCTCATCCAACGTCCTCGACAAGAACTCGAACAAGGCTCACGGCCTGTAGTGCGGGGGCAAGATCACATCAACGATTCCACCGCGCTCGTTAAAACAAGGGGGGGTATACGTACAGCATCCTCTGCTGATTCGGAATCTTGGAGGAAGAGTCCGCGTAGGGTCTGATGTAAACGTGAGCAGTTGGCTGATCTGCGTCGGAACTGATCTGCACGAACAGTATAGCGGCGCGTGCCCATGCTTATGGACCGTGTTCCTTGGTGTCAACTCGGAGACTAGCCTGTTGATTCAGATCGGAAATCCGATTACATATGGGTTTATTATTTTCGCTTGATACAACTGGCCAAGGCCATCCTCAGTGACAAATTTAAAGTAATCTGAGTCCCGTGTCTCGACCTACAGCTTACTCCAACTCCGCTGTTCGCCGGACATCTGTAGTGGTCTGATGACCTGCCTGTATTATGAGGCGGGCTGAGGTAAATTCATGGCCACTGGGGGCGTCGATTGATCGGCACACGTGCCATAGATAACAATTTAATTTACTTCAAACATGCCCGGAACGGACACCGGAAAACGGGCGCAACAAAAGGGCTGCGAGTGTCTTAACGCTGGGTCGAATCTTCGCTCTTTGAGTTACGGCGTTCGTCACAGTCCTAGACCCTTTGCAAAAAAAAGAGACTTTGCAATACATCGGGGCAAGACGTATACATCTAAGTCCCACTCAAAACAATGCGTGCACTCGAGATCTTTGGATTAACTAGTTGAATGATCAGGTCGTGGGTACACTACGTCTTGACGGGTATTCGCAGCTACATACAGGCACGAGAACCAAAAGTCCTCGCCCGAGACAGAGACATTCGATAGCGTATATATAAGATACGTTGATCGAATGGTATATTCACCATTACTTTCGTGGTCTCCGAGTCGTTCAACGCCAACGCTGCACTGGTATGATCCAGAGAACCAGACTCCAGTCGAGGGACATACGCGTTCCCCTAGAAGTCACTGGAGCGGGACAGTGAAACGGGAGGGGGATGTCAGATACAACGGATGTCATCGTCTTTGCATTCGGCCACCCCTCGCATTGCGGAATTAGATGTCACAATATTACTTAAAGCCGAGAACGAAAGCGTCGCTGCTGGGCTACGAAAGCCATCGCGCCTAAATTCCAAAGACGCGCAACATGTACAATAGAATCAGATGGACCCGAACAGAACACAAACCCCCAGGATGAGTCCGTCCAGATCAACGACCGAGAGTGATGTGTGATGCGTGACAACGCGCGCGGTCACACTATATAAACGCGTCGCGTCTCGTGCGAAGACTCTCACACGGCCTCATAGCGAAACGCACAGCCAATGACGCCAGCGATGGGGCATCTAGTTCCAAAAAAGCGCGCACTATCGCTCACCGCCACGCGCATGCGATTCTCGCCGAACCAGAGACGTACCTGTGTGTGTGCCTCCAAACTTGGCAGTACACAGATCCAGCAATTTCATCCCATGCAACAATTCGATCGATGGCTTTGTACGGATATTTATTCTAGCTTGATTCAGTTCACCAATGGTTGCTCAGCTCTCAGGACAATCTGTACAACACCTAGTGGATAGGTCGGTCGTTCGTCAGACTAGTGCTGACAAGTACTCGCCTCCGGTGGGAGCGTCCAAGGACGGTGTTCACAAACCCGTAGGAAAGCGTCCCCGAATCTACGGTGCGACGTGATGGAAATAACTGGGACAGTCACCCTTCCGCGTGCAACGCCTGAGAACGTTATGGACCTACATTGTTCCTCGTCATTGTCGAATGTCATATCCAGCACTCTCTTGGCGCGGACATCAAGCTCTTCAACCGTTTCTCGTACCTCGGGGTCCCAGGTTTCGTCCTCTTCAGTAAATCCTTCCTTGAACGGATAATCAGGAAAGTCCTTGGCGATCTCCGACTTTTTGCGTCGCTTATCACAGGTAGATCTGGGGGTGTATACAGGCTCAGCGTGTAGGCGCCAGTTGAATCTCAATGTGCGACCTGCCTCTACGATAGTCGTCTTGAGATCCGGCCGGAGGAGACCCTCGGATGTGACCTGGTTGATTTTCATTGCGCGGCGCAAGGGACTGCAATACAATTTCTCAGGAAGAGGGATGCTGTGCTCGAGTTCCATCTTCCACGCTCGGTGCGCATCTTTCGCTTGCTCTACACCCAACTCGGTGAGCTCGGGATCGGCTGTGCATGCGATCGATGACCAAAGGTCGGATGCCGAGACATACATGGCTCGTGCGTGCTACTCACGTCCCCACACAGGCTCACGTCGTCATTTGGTCTCGTCCAGTAGCTAGTGCAGTATCAGGAGAGTGAGAAGAGCGCTCTACGACCGACGGGTGATCAAAGCTTGCCTCATCCATGGCTGCAGAAATCGCGTCAGTTTTTTGATTGAAGATCCTATTCGAGCAAAGTACGAGCGAGGGGTGTGACAGGCCTCTGTTGTGTATTTTTCCGATGCCACGTTATCTGACGGTCGTCATCGGCTGTGGGACAAAAGGGTATCGAGAATTTTGGTAGGGAACGTACGGTATCCCTCGCCATGCCTTCCAAGGAAGACGACCTTGTACTGCGTCCCCGATGGTGCACTCGCGTCCAGTCGTTCGATCTCCCGTTTGAATTTTACCCAGCGATCATCACTACCGTCCTTTGAGCCCGAAACGCGGCGGTACCTAGAACAGAATCGAGCTCGTCCAACCTTGTGGAGAAGAACTCGAACAAGGCTCACGGCCTGTAGTGCGGAGGCAAGACCACATCAACGATTCCACCACGCTCGTGCAGACGAGAGGGGCATTTATACGGCATCCTCTTCTGATTCGGGATCGTCTTGGAGGAAGAGTCCGCGTAGGGTCTGATGTAAAAGTGATCAGTCGGCTGATCTACGTCAGAACTGAGAGTCTGCACGAACAGTGCGTGCCACCTATGGAGATCTCCCGGTCAACCTTGTGGAGTGTCTTCCTTGTCAACTCTTTGGCCTGCTAGACTGGAGGAGGCTAGCCTATCGATCGCAGAGCCTTTAGATAGGGAGAAATTGTCCGATAGCAGATTGTATAGCAACCAAGTTACAAGCAAGAGAGCACAAGTGGGTAGAGAAGACTAGGCACCGAGATGTAACTAAAAGATACGTTGATCGAATGGTATAGTCACCATTTCTTTCATGGTCCCGTTCAGCACCAACGCTGCACGGGTATAATCCAGACCACCACCCTCGTCTATCATGTTGTCGATCACAGAACGAAACCCGGCAACCTGCATCGCCGACGCGAGATGCATCACCTCATCTGGACTTCCCTCCGACAGTCGTATGACAGGCGGAGAGGTACGCGAACTGGGTTCTTTAGCTCACACCGAATGACGCGTTCGATTGTGAAGTGTCCGCCGTGGACAACGAACGCGGACTCGAATGGCTGTTTCCGATTTGGGATACCATGACACGCAAGGTGCACCCATTCGTTCCTAAGTTCCTCTGTGACCCGCGCGATGCAGGACTCTTGACCCTCGATGTGCGTGAATATAGCGAGGCCAGCGACGCGCCGCTCAATGGTCGCTAGTTCAACGCCGACGGAAACACGTTCATTCTCGCCCATTGTCCCATTTGTGTGCGAGCGGTAGAATAACGTCCATCGCTTTGGTAAAGGTTATCTGGGGATAGGGTGACAACGAGACGAGTGATACGCTGCGCTCAGATGACGATGCGTGCAAGACCCCAGCCGACAGGTGTTATCGGCAACGTTGCGATAGCAGGTGGGCAAACGTTGGTAGACGCAAACGCGGCAGTGGTCGGTGAACAGCACGCCATACAACACTGTAGATATATCAAGTTTGTCAGTACATGGTCCAAATGAAAATCACATTAGAGCCGTCTGAGTCGTCGTTCAACGGGAGAGTTGCAAGGAGTGTACCATCAGGTGAGACAGCGAGCGGGAGATGATCAGGGATACCAGGGCCCACTTCCGTAAACGTCACAGGATCCCAAAAGTATGCACCCAAGCAGGATTCCCTAGGAGTGGCTGCAGACAAGATGAACTGGCCATCATTCGAAACAGTCTGGAATGAAGGGATGTCCTTGAGCTCCGTTGATTTGGTCGACACGTCGACGACTACCAAAGATCGGTGAGATCCAACAAGGGCTCGCTGTCCACTGTTCAACCAGTTGACGGCGATGGGGCGCTCATCCTGGGCAACGTTTTTATGGAATGAGCCAAATGGGACTTCCAGGCGCCGAGTCAGCTGGTCGCTGGAGGAAACATCCCATAGATGAAGACTGGAAGGCGTGGTGACATGACTGTCAATTATATTGCCTGCCGTACCGACACCGATGCAGTCACCCGCGGGAGAGAATTGCAAAGAGTCAAGGTAAAGACCGCGATCACAACTGCAAACTGCAAGTTGTTCTCCAGTGGGGATGCTCAACAGAAAGATCGACCCCGTACTGTCACCGATAGCAGCCTTCGACGAATCGGGAGAGATGTCCAACGCTGTGAAGTACGGTGCTTGTGTTCTCCTGCAAAATATATGTATGATCAGTCAGAACACCACCTCAGAGGTAAACGCTGAGCACCTTCCACTTGAAACCCGCAAATCCTGTGAGCGCAATTGTTCACATATTTTGTTCTGGGTTATTACATCCCAGACGGTCACTCTATCATCATGCCCGACAACAAACCATCTTCCGTCTCTTGAAATAGCGCTGGCATTCACATCTGGCATTGCGGTGAATGAACCCACTCTCTGACCATCTGATATTCGCAATTGGGTTGCCCCGTCGAGGGAAACTTGCATCACAGATTGACCATCTGGGAAGAACACGAGAAACTTGGTAGTTTTTTCAGTATGGATTTTTCGCAGAAGCTTCGGAACATCTTTACAAACGATTTTCAGAATCAATGACAATAGCACCCTAAGGATATCCTGCTTACTTCGCATGCTAGACATCTTGACCAGTCGTAACCAAGAGATAGTAAGCTGAGTGACGAGCGAAACTGGACGTTCCCCGTTCGGAGCAATGTTGGTAACGACGGTTCAAGTTGGCGTACGGTGACAAACCAACTACGCGGTGTTCCGAACCCTGACCTGCAATTCCTGACGAAACTGCATTCTTCAAGGGTCGTCAAGTTATTGTGAGCGGAGACTCGAGGTGAACGTTAAGCGCAGCGGCCAACATCAGCAATCCGAAAAAGTTGTGCAGAGTTTCTGGAGCAAAATATAAAGGGAAATCGTGCTGTAAGCCACTTTTTGGGATCGGTTAGCTGCTTGTTGGCCAATGAGAGGGCTC